>JAOQIF010000758.1:0-43353 GCA_026260285.1 Colletotrichum sansevieriae | reverse complement strand
TAATACTTCCTTAAATATTATAAGCGCTAAGAGCCTTATTAGCTAACTCCTCGCTAAGTATAGCCCTACTAAGGCTGAACTTAGTAGTAGTAACTATTAGCGTGATTAGGCGGGTAGTAGCGAACCCTGCGTTAGTTACGCCCTATAGCTCCCTAAGAATGCCTAGGTTATTTACGCCTATCGCTATAATAGTGATCATATATGCGAGTTATGCTAGGTTCGTAGTATTAAGTACTATAGGGTGAGTTTAGCAACCGTTTAGTAGAGGTATAGGCTAACTTTTCCTATTTCTAGATTCCTACTTATCTTATTAGTACTACTTATTTCTATTAGAACTAGGTTAAGCGTTATATCCGCACGATCGCTATTAGCTAGTATTAATAGCGCGAGATCTTCTATATCTTTATAGCTATAGAATAGGGGTAGGAGCTTTTCTAATATCTCTATAACTAGTTAGTAAACCCTGCTAGTCTTAAGCCTAGTTCTAAGAACTATAAGAACTAGCTCCTCGCTATAGGTATCGAGGAGAGTATAGCTTTATATACCTAGGTATATCTATAGGTTTCGCTTAAGGTAGGTTTTACCTTATAATTAGTCTCGCCCTTTTATTAGTCTAACGTGTTTTTATAGGTAGCTTACTAGGCTAAGGATAAGGTTCTAGTTAAGGAGATTATAATATAGCTTAATAATACTCTCCCTACTTACTTATATAATAAGACCTATATCTTTAAATAAGCTACCTTTTTTAATAAGCTTGCTAATATCCTAATAATATAGCTTTTAAAGAGCAATACCTATATATCCGCGCTTCTTTTATAAGAGCCTTCAAAGGTCTAAGGTTCCTATATACTTCGCAATACTTACTACTATACTCCTATTACTATCTTCGAAGTTATTAGTAGTAGTCCTGCGCCTCGACTAAATTCTCAGAAGAAGGTTAGTAACGCCTTAGCAATAGCTTAGTAATATTAGGTTTATAATAGCGAGGAGGATAAGTCCTCTGCTGCAGAGGATAGCAACTCTAATAAAGCTATAGAGAGCGATAGTTAGAGTAGTAATAGTAGTACTACTAGCGAGAGCTCTAAAGAGGAGAGCGAGGATAATAATAATAACGACGAGGGTAATAATAATAATAATAAGTAGTAGTACTAGCAGAACTTCAGCGAGAGTATAGTGGATTTCTATAGTAATATAAGGTTAGATACCTATAGGGTTTATATTATTCTTATAGGGGGGGTCTTCTCTTTAGCGTTTTAGCTATCTTATAGTTAATTAACCTTTCTTATTAATCTATACTATTCATTATCCTACTTATAATACGACTTATGCTACTATTTCTTAAATCTAGCGAGGATTTATAAAGCATTTGCTAAGTATTCTTCAGGCTCCTAGGTATTATACTCTACTAGCTAGCCTTTCTATTTAACTAAATATAGGGAGCTTATTAGCGCTTCCCTCTATAATATAATATCCTTAACTTCCTATTCCTTAGGGTCTTCTTTAAGGTCCGGGAGCTACCCCTTAGCGAGCTTTTAGCTATACTATAGCTTAAGTAGAGTAATAGAGAAGATATTATATGCTCTGCTATACTTCTCCGGGAGTTATACTCTATAGGTATTAGAGCTTATAACTTCTATAACTAGTATAGGAATAAATCTTAGGGCGAGCTTTTGCTAACTCTTTGCGAAATAGAAGTTCTTTATTAAGAGTCTTATAATATCTCTAATATAGTATAATTACGCTTTTCTTCTAGTATTTATATTCTTAGCTTATACCTTAGTTATATATTGCTAGGTCTTAGCTATTCTTTAGCGAACCTCTATTAGCTTCTTACGCCTTTTGTTAACCCCTTAAGTCCTAATCTCTACGTTTAGTAAGTAGTAGTTAACTATTCGAGGGTAGTATCCTATAAGGGCTTTAAATAGGGATATACTAATAGTAATATATTTGCTATTATTATATGAAAATTCGGCCTTAACTAGTTATATTGCCTATTAGTTGCGCGAGCCTTCGCTAAACTTTATAAGATATATAGTTAGGGTCTAGTGCGTTCTTTTAGTCTAACTATCTATCTATAGATGCTATATAGTAGAGATATGCTCTTTTATATCTTAGGCCTTAGTCTAGTCTCGCTAGAACTAGCTAGTAATTAGTTTATCTTAGTTATTAATAATAACCTCTAGCGTATTATATTAGCACTCGATCTCTTAGTATAAGATCCTTGCTAAACCTACAGCATCTAGTCGCTTAGTTATTACTAAGAACCGTGCTACTTTAGTTATCTAATATATAATTACTAGGATTATATTATAAGTAACTCTATTATCTTAGCAACTTTCTAGTAAGCTAGTTAAGAAGTCTAAGGAAATCTATTAGAATAGGTATGCTAGTAGTTCTAGTATTTATAGTAGCTCGTATAGCTTATGCCGTAGTATGCGCACCCCTTGGCAGCGCGGGTACTTAGCGATATATCGCTATATATCCTCTATTAAATATAGCTAATAAAACTTTTATAAGATTAGCTTAGCTATCTTATTTGCTCCTATATACCCTAATCTAGGCATATTATAGTAGTTTTTTAGGATTTTATAGCAGAGGGATCCCTCTTCTAGGATAATAAGTCTTCTTCTGAACTAAAGGATATTATTCTTATTAACTTAGTATCCTTAGTATTCCCTAGTATCCTAGCGAACCTTAGCTATAATATCTCTATAGAAGGGGTCTTTAGCCTATAGTCCTCTAACTATCTATTTAAGATCTATGCCTAGTTATAGTATATAAGCTATTTCATCCTGAATAAGCTCCCTTATTATAGCACGTAGGATATACTATTCTAGTATAGTAACCCTAGCTCCCCCTAAGTCCTCTAGCCTATTGCTATTCTCTCGTGGAGCAGTTAGTATAGCACCTATATATACTTTCGTGCAGGTAATAGCGCTAATATGCATACTTATATATAGTAGCTTATTAGTACCTATTATAAGGTAGTACTAACTTAAGGGTGAGGATCCCTTAACCTTAGAGCTAGCCCTCTAGCAAGGTTCTTATATGCTTCGCTAGATAGCTCGGGTATAAGTTCTCATAACTGCTATAGTTCCTTCGAGCTTAGTAATATGCTAGTAAATATTTACTAAAAGCTAGCTAATAAGCCTAAGTTTCTTTCTAAGGATAGGAAGTATATTATCTACCTTAATATCTTCTATTATATAGTTAGGGTGTTATAATAGTCTATCTATTAGATTAATAACCCCCGACTTATACTAGATTTTAAAGTTAAATACTAATAAGTAGTAGACCTATCGTATAAGTCTTCTATAAATATCCTATATAGGTATAGCGAGCACTCCTTTTAGCGCTACGTAGTCTATAAGTATTATGAATTTCTCGGGGAGTCTTTATAAATATTACGCTTAGTAATCTAAACTTTCTATAATAGCAAGGAGTTCCTATTACCCTATAGCCTAGCACCTCTCTATATCTAAGAGCTTCCTTAACTAGAAGGCTACTAGGTACTAAACTATACTATACTTCTATAAAAGCATACTAGATGCTACTTAAGTAGATATATTAATCTCAACCCTAGTTTCTAATATTAGGTTATAATATCTTAGTATTAGGGCTTTAGCAAATGCTCTCCGAAGTATCTCAAATGCAGTCTATATCTCCCCTATCTAGGCGAAGGCTCCCGACTTCATGCTATTCTAGCTTCCCTTAAGCGCGCTAGTTATAGGGGCTATAATATGAGAATATCTTATAATAAACTTATAGTAAAAGTTATAGAAACTAAGGAATACTTAGATATCTCTAAAAGACTTAGGCACTAGCTATTTAGTAACTACTCGGACTCTATCTAGGTCTATTCTAATACTATCTTAGGTAATATAGAACCCTAGAAAATCTACTTCTATCTAATAGAAGTTGCACTTCTTTAGTTTTATAAATAGCTTAGCAGCCCTTAGGTAGCATAAGATAGTATAGAGGTCCTTAGTATACTATTCCCTTATATCTAAGTAGATTAGAATATTATCTAGGTATATAATATAGTAGGTATCTAGAAGGTTAGCAAGTATTCGGTGAATATATACCTAAAAAGTTGCTAGGGTATTTATAAGCCTAAATAGTATTATAGTATAATCGAAGTAACTATATCGCGTTCTAAACGCTATTTTCTACCTATCTGCTTTATTAATTGCAATTTAGTAGTATACCTCGCTTAAGTTAATCTTCGAAATAAACTTCGCTCTAGCGAGCCTATCTAAAAGCTTGCTAATTAGTAGTAGAGGATAATAGTTCTTTATTATAATTTCGTTTAATCCCCTATAGTCTATATATAGTTATAAGCTTCTATCCTTCTTAAGTATAAATAATACTAGTGCTCCTATAGAGCTAGTTAAGCGGCGTATATAGCCTGCTGCCTCTATATCCTAGATATACTTAGCAAGCGTTTATAACTACTCTACTAATATAAGGTATATTAGTCTATGCGGGGGTTCCTTACTAGGTTTTAGTTTAATATAGTATACTACTCCCTTTAGCCTCGGAACTTTCTTTATATTCTCTTTATTAAAAATATTAGCAAAGTTTTTAAGTTCCCTAGGAATCTTCTTTTCCTACTTATTATCTAGCGAGTATTTACTTAAGGACTCTATATCCTTCTTATTAAAGCTTATAGCACCTATTATATATATAATATAAGCCTATTAGCTATTCTCTATAATCTCTTAGATAATTGCTTCTAGCTTAGCAAGCAAGAGGGGTTTATATAACTAGGTATATATATAAGTATTTATATAGATGCCTTCCTATCCTATTAAGTTATTAGATAAAAGGATATCTCCTGCTCTTTTAGGGCGAGGGCTTATAATAAAAGCCTAGCAAATCTTCTATAGGTAACCCCGACTATCTATAAAGAAGAATATAAGCTAGTAGACCTTGCCTATAGGTATAGGCCTTCCCTAGAAATCCACTAATTCAGGGGCTATAATACTAGTAGCCTCCTTTAGTTAGAGCCTCTTAATAAGGTCTTCTTATATAATATCTACTACTATATAGGTATCTATATTAACCTCTAGTTCGATTTCGCTAGATGCTCGGAGTACTAATACCTATCCCTTAATAGTCTATCCTATTAGAACTAAGGTGATTTCTAGTATAATACCCCTCGGAGTTATATCTATGCCTACTCGTTTCCTAAGTCTTTAGTATTAGTTACGCTAGGTATTATAATTACGCTTATCCCGCCCCGCCTTAGGTTTAGGTTCTAATTACTACCTATTAGCTGCGCATAGGGTTCGGTATAGTTAGGGGAGATATAGCTATACTTCTTATAGTTATAATATTAGGGTCCCCGGGAGTTAGTAGATATACTACTAGTGCTAGGCGTTATATAAGTATCTACTAAGCGGTCGTTCTAGAATAAGGTCTCTAGGTAGCAATCCCTTGAGTCTATCGACCTAGGGGGTTATAAGCCGCTCTTATAAGGGCGGTCTAGAGAGCTTAAGTATAGTTACTTATACGACTCGGAATAGCTAGCGGATGTTCCCCTGCATCTCCCTTCTATAATCTCCTATAATCTCTATATATATAGGGCGATAGTATATATATTAGTATAGTTAATATCCTATTTAAAGAGTTCGTTCTTTAGGGTCCTAATAAGGCTCTAAAAGAAGGCGTACGCCTTTATATTACTAATACTTAGCTCGCTAAGTACTTAGTTAATAGACTCTTATTAAGCCTAATATATAATTAGTTTCTTATTATCTTTCTAGTAGCACTATCTTAGAGCATTATAATAGTTCTATTCTTAGAGCTTAGGTGCGATATGCTGCTTTCTTATGAAAATTCTAAAGTCTTCCTATTTAGGGTCTATCTAGTTCCCTAACTTATCTATAAGCGTTTGCTAATAATTCCGCTATTCTATTTATAGGGTATGCTCTATTATACTCAAAGCCTACTAGATATACTAGTTATTAGAGCAGCTAGGGCGGTACTTATAAGCCTCTTTAATTATAACGAGCTAATCTTCCCTTATTATACTAATAGATTTATTAGTAAGGCGCGCTATATTATAATTCGGGGGTTTTTTATAAACCTTAGGCGATTGCTTAGCAGGAGCTTAGTTGCTTAACGTAGTAGCAATTAGCTCCTATTAGTTAGCTATTATAGTTATAATCTATTATATTAGCACTTAGCTAGTTGCTTTATATAGCCCTCTAGCTTAGGCTAGCCTATTAGCTATAGCTATAGATATCTAGCCCGTTAGCCCGTCCGGTTTATAGAAAGGGGTCTTATATACCCTATTCTCTTATATACGCTTAGTATCTATATAGCGAGCATTTAGTATAAGTAGCCCGTTCTCTTTAGGGCCCCTAGCCTCGCTTGAAGTATAACTTCTTACTTCTCCTTATTAGCTCGTATTATCCTCTAATTACTCGCTAGGGTTAGCTTCTTTATAAAGGTTTACGCGGGCTATTTCGCTCCGCTCTTAGCGAATATTAGGTATAGGTTCCTTAGCCTGATTAGTAGGCGTTACTCGGGTATATAGTATTATTATTATTACTAACCTTCCTAAAGTAGAGTAGAAGCAAAAGAATTATAAAGGTATTAAGGGGCTAAGAGCTATAGTTAGGTTAAACTAATAATAGAAGCACCTAAAAGATAGGATCTATATTATTATACTACTTTTGCTTGCTTCCTCTAAGATCCCTTATTTCTAGCCTTTAGTAAGTATTCGCTAAGTCTTTGCTATAAGGGTTCTATGCCCTAGACCTATAAGCCTCTCTATCCCTTCGGCCTATAGTAGCTGAAGCGTCTCCGGCTTCTCCGGTCTGGGTATCCAGTCCCTTATATATTCTTCTTAGCTTAGAAGGCCTACTTAACTATAAGCTAGGTAGCGAGGATCTCCTCCTAAATATAATTAGAAACTAGTAATAAAATACTAGAGAGGTACTAGTTAACCTACTTTATTCTTAGTATACTAAGCCTAAATATTAGGCTTAGAACTACCCTTATCTATTACGCGCTTAAGCTTATTAGTAGTGCTTATTATATACTAAATAAGCTATAGAGAGTTAGTAGCTAAGAACTAGAAAATAATAAGCAAAACTTATATTAATATAGGCTTTTCTATTACTTATTTTAATATAATACTTATATTTCGTAGAGCTATTTAAAAATATATAAATTAGGAATAAATTTAGAAGCCAAAGCTAATAAAGCACTAGATAAGTTCTAGCTAAGGACTACGTACTTATTATTATTCTTAAAATAGATAATTAAGCTTATAAGGAGCTTAATCTTAGAGATATTATCCTTAGGCAGCTCCTACTTTACTTATACTAGGAGGTAGTAGTAGTAGGAGCATACCTAGAGCTTACTTATTATAGGGATATAGGAGGTATCTAGTATAATAGTAGGGAAAAGGGCAGCATTAGTAGCAGCAGAAGATATAATAATCGATTTATTATTCAGTAATTAAGATAAAGTTATTAATAAGGGAGCAAGAGGCTAATAACAGGTTATTAGTAGTAGTAGTATTATAAATCTAAAGAAGTAAGAAGAAAAGAGTTTAATAGGGTGAAATTTCAAATAATATTTATATATTTTTAACTTAATACTAAAGTTAGCTTTTTATATAGCTAAAAGGAAGATAATCCCTAGATTGTTATATTATCTAACTTTATTTAACCCTATAATATATAGGGAGGTATTAAGTAACTACTAGATAACTACTAGCAACCCCCTATATTATAATAATAACCTCCTTTACCCCTAGAGGGAGAATATCTTTATTAGCCCTATAAAAGTATTAAAAATATAATAATAAGTAGAAAATATAATAATTTAGAAAGCGAATTTAAAGTAATAAAAATAAGCTTAAATAATAATATATTTTAGTATAACCCTATAAAGGAAGGAATAACCTTTATAAGGGAACTTAGCTATAATTATCTAGATAACTACTAGGTAGTCCTAGACCTTTTAGATAGAGAGCTATAAGAGTAGCTAGGGTAGAGGATAGGTACCCTATTACTAGCTAACTACTCCTCTAAGCTCCTCTAAGCTCCTCTAAGCTATAAAGTCCCTTAATACCTAGGTATAGAGCTATAAGAGTTACTAGGGTAGAGGATAGGTACCCTAGTACTAGCTAATTGCTCTTCTAAGCTATTTAGCTATCTAAGGAAGAGTTATATAGCTAGAACGAGGGATACTAAATTCTAGACCTATAGGAACTAGAAACTAGGAAGGCTTATAAGAAGGCTTATAGGTAAGCACTAGGTACCCTCTAGATAACTATTAAGTAGCTTAGTCTGAGGATAGACTAGTTTAGAAGGGGGGATTATATCACGAGCTAGGATAATATTATAAGGAAAAGAGCTTATTAGGCTATCCTAGGGAAGTCTATAGAGGGGGGGTTCTAAGTAGCCCCCTAGATAAGTCCTCTAGCCCTCACGCACCCTCACGTAGTAGGTTAGAGGGCTAGAGAAGAATATTTAACCTTGGTTATACCTATCTATACTGACTCTCTCACTCTGCACCGCACCCTTTTGTGACACATTGCCACTAATGGGAAACTACCTATTAGGTATTAAGAGGAAAATAAATAACTACTACTTTTTACCTCTAAATTAATAGCTGAAAAGGGAAAGGTTTCGGATTACAGAACAACTTCAACAATGTCTGTTAAGATTCAACTGAAATCAAAACGGTTGGATCAATTTTATGTCGAGAATCGACTCAGAATATGGAGCCGCACCAGCATCACAACATACCTTTCCGCCCAAAGCAGCGGCGGAAGGGGGGGTTTCTGTCAAAGGACACATTAAGAATGAGCTTGCTCGCAACAATGGCATCTCATGGCAATATGACATTCCATTGCGTTCTTGGCCAGGCATGATAACCAAGACTTGGAATTGGTCTGCAACGTACAAACCCCTCGATCCCCGAGCGGGCCCGAGGTCATCGACGACCGCCAAACATCGCCTCGGACTTCAGCCGCTCCCACAGACTCAGGTGCCCAGCTCCTCTGCAAGAGTGCCAATTCGTCGCCATCAAATCTCGATCGAGGGGCGGGCAAGTCGTGCGCCTTTCAGCTTCGGGGGGCGCTAATGCACCAATCGCAAATACCTTTGAGAGACCCCCAAGACAAGGACAGGGCCGTTAGCCATTCGGGGGCCCGCGAAGAAAAACATGGATCTCAGTTGAGGTGGGGTCGAAAGCGCAGCAACCACACAAGAAGACCGGATTGTCGCAGACTCCAAGACCGAGGAAGGGGATCTTGGAAAAAAGTCTTCTTCCCCTAACCAGGATCACACATCACTCCACTCACACACACACACAGACGCAGCATTCCCCGGATCTCATCTCCTGCATATCCTAGCGTCGCCCGTAGTCTCGTTCCTACAGAAAGACAGACTAACCATCAGACGAAGTCATGGTTTTCCCATTCTGTCAACTTGCAGATGCGGCAGAGACATGCACGTAGTGAGCCTCAAGAGAGTACGCTCGTCAGTAGCCAGCACACATGTGACATAGACGCGAAGAATTGTGCAGGCTCAGGATAACACGCATAAGGCGCTACGAGAGACGGTGACAACCCGCATGTACATGTGGTCGCATATCCGACCGGGAGAACGCGAAAACGGGCAAGATCAGCCCTGGACACACGGGAGTTGATTAAACAATATCAAACCGCTGTTAGTCACATCCCCTACCCGCCCGACAAAGTCTTTCTTAAAGCCTCCCCTTGAAAACTTTTCTTACACAACACATTCTTCCCGAGACGCGTGGTTCTCTCGCAGAGGCCACGCCTGGCACCGGTGGAAAACAATGGGAACAAGCCAGTGGCTCGAGAGTGAGTAAGTTTTCAAGTCCCTCATCCGACACACGGCGTTCATCTTGTCTCGACCACAGTCTGTCGATTTGCTCACGTAAAAGTGTCAAGATAGACATCAAGGCCAAGTCTAACCCGTCGTGAAAGCCAAGCCACCGGGTGGCACACACACACTCACTTGCTGCCAGTCTTCCTGAATCCCACCTGCGCGATATTCGCCGGCTTTATTCCCCGATAGTGCCCGTTCCTCAACCTGCCAATCCAACTGTGGCCCAGTCAAGCCGCAAAAGCCGTTCCGGCTGGTGCGCGCCCAATGTCTCAGTCCGTCTCTTCGTGACCCCTGTCACAGTGCGACTTCACCTACACCACCCTTTCCCCTCTCCTATTTCAACGTTTGAGGCTCGTGAACTTCGCCAGTCGAGGGCCCAGACACGTGGAACCTTTCATCTAGTCTCACCTGCCGTCACTGGACGGCTCCGATCGAACGCACGGCAGATAAGACACCGCGGTGTTGAGTTGCCTTCAGGGATTGAAAACAACTCAAATTCCATTCCTCTGGCGTTCGTATTGCCCCCTCGGCCCCCCCTCCAACTCTACGTTAACCCTCTCATGTGCATTTATAACAAAGTCGCTTCTCTTACACGCCCCAACCTGCAAAAGCAACGTCCTCAGATTAAAGTTGAGCCCGTTCTTCCGGCTACGCTACTCAGCTGAACCCTCGACCGGATACCACCACTCCACCCCCCCAACCATCACTACTATCACCCAGTCGTCATCGTAGGGACCCCGTCGCGACGCGTCCAGGGTCTCCCCCAAAGAGGCCAGGCACGACGCATCTCCACGGGTCAGGGCCAAGGAAGGACCAAGGACATGGCCAGACGTGCAGTTAAGACAGAACTACGAGGCTCGGGGTCGATCCTTCCGGACTGCGGGAAAGATACAGGCTTTATGTCTCTTTTGCACGTCCATGTGAGGCGCGTCCAGACTCCGTGCTCTTGGGGGGGCGTTCGTTGGTGTCGTCAAATGGCGCAACCTAAACCCGTCTGTGAACTCCATGCCAAGCTCACATCTTATATCCGAAAGAGCCGATGACCACGCGAGGCAGCTCTGCAGATACAGAGAAGAATAAAAAATTACAGCGGTAAAACCGTCTACTCGCAGAGGCTGCCACCCACGAGAGTGCTTGACAAGCGCACAGAAAAGGCAAATATTGTAAAGTTGCTCAGTTCTCGCATTTTTTCCCCATGGCAGTTGTTTCTCAGCCTCACGAACCGGCGCAAGGAAAAACAAATAAACACTGACGCCCTACTCGACTGACAGAATTCTTCCAGCCTACGTGCTGAATAGTTCCTCTTCCAAGTTTTGTTTTTCCCAGTTCAGCACGTTCAACACGAGCACGAGGCTCAGGAGTGGTTCAGAGCTTGTCCCCAGGGCTAGAAGCAGCTGAAGCCACTGGTGGAAGCTGAACTCAGTCATGGCGTCCACAGAATGAGAACTTTCTGTTTTGAAACGTCTTTCCGTCCCCATGGACGTTTGAGGGCTGGAATACGACGCCCGTTTCCTGCCAGAACTGGGAGGAAAAAGAAAAAGAAATTCCAATGTTGGAAAGCATGGTGACGAGGACCGATGTCGAGGCCGTCCGAAGCCCTGTTCTTTCGGGGCCTGGGTGCGCATGACATGACATCCGACACCAGACCCCGGCTGAGAAGCCAGTTCCTTCAACATGAAGAGTGGATGCCCCAGGTCGTCCCAATAGGCGCTTTAGTCGGATACCGAGCGCGAGGAACGTCCGGGCCAAGCCGAATTGCCGTGACCCGATCACGAACAAAATACTCACCGAGCAAGGAAAATCAGCTGGTAGCAGGTTGAGGGCATCCACGTACGTAATTATTGACTTTTAACCGTACGATGGAGCAGCCCGCACCGTAGCCGATGCCGATCTCCATCAAATGAGAACCTTCTGCTTGCCTGTCCCTCCAAGTCCTCAACTCTAGTGTGGTCATAATGAGACCCGCGCAGTCTCGAGGGAATCAAAAGAGAGGAAATGTGGGAGGGGAACGCAGAACTATGCACGTTTGACAGAGGCTCAATGTGAAGAATACCTCCGACGCATTTCCCCGTATTCCGCGGTGGTGATGATTCCCGCCAATCGCCGCATATTGATCCCGCCTGCAAACCCACCTCCAGAGTCGGAGTTCCTAGGGCGGATGCGGCAGTCAACCCCGCATATGCCGGCAGTCCCATTTCCAGAACCGGGGACGGAAATTCCCCACCAATCCCGTGCCCAAGAAGTCAAGTGCCAAGTGAAGTCGGCAATGAGGTGGTAACTTGGTCTTGGCCTTCTACGAAGCCGAGAAGTCTTTCTGAACTATGGAAAGTCGAACCCCAAGAACGTAAACTGTGACTCGCAAAGGGCCTGTCTAAGGTAAGGCGGCCCTTGACAATAAGTTGAAAACTGCATCCAAGTTTTGCGGTTCAAATATAGTCTTAGTGCGTTGTCATCATGTCCCTTGTCCTGGTTGATTCATCTCCTAAAAGCATTTACCTGGACCACCCTGATTCGTGGTTTCGAAGGGCCTTGGGATCCGATACCTGACAGCGAGCTGAGTCCGGGGGAGCCGCCAATGGCACAGCATGATCTGGTCGAACCGATGTCACCGTGCTGTCGAATGACCGCCAACAGAAACTTTTGGTCGGGAGAGGACATGATCATCGCAGTCCCAGTTAGACTATTCCCGAGCCCCCTTGAACATTAGCGTTCTCGTGACATCCCCTTCCGCATCCATTGCGGAAGGAAGGCTGCTTTTTTCGACCAAGATTCATGAAAGGGTCAATCGATTCGCGCGGTTGTACAGTAATCACTCACTCGTGGACAACGCCAAGTGACGGGGTTGAGAATAGTGTGTTTTCAAGTATGATTGAGAAAGGAGACTCTCCATGGGACTATGTAAGCCCGCCAACCTAAAGAATCGTTCACTTGATCTTGAATCAACCTAGCAAGTTCATTCCCGTTTCTGACTTCCGAAGACGCCGTCCCCGTCCCGGTCCCATGACAGCTTCGCTTCCGCCGACCGCCGCTAACATGAAGTTCTCCGCCCTCCTCAGTCTCATGCCTCTGGCGGCCCTCGCCACGCCGACTCCCACCGTCGAGAAGCGCGCGACTACCTACTGCGGACAATGGGACTCTGCCGTCACCGGCACTTACACCGTCTACAACAACCTGTGGGGCGCTTCCTCCGGCTCCGGCAGCCAGTGCACCACCCTGACCGGTCTGTCCGGCAGCAACCTGGTGTGGTCCACCACCTGGAACTGGTCGGGCGGCCAGTACAACGTCAAGTCGTACGCCAACGCTGTCGTCAACATCAGCAAGAAGGCTCTGAGTGCCATTAGGAGAATCCCGTCGACCTGGAACTGGAGGTAAGCGTTGGTTATTTTCACTGGAGCGCCCGACTTGTATCATATCAGAGTGAGAAATCTGAAGGCTAACTCATATATAGCTATTCCGGAAGCGGTATGGTGACCAACGTTGCCTACGACCTCTTCACCTCTTCCACGGCGAGCGGCTCTGCTCAGTACGAGATCATGATCTGGCTCGGTTCCTTCGGTGGTGCCGGTCCTATCAGCTCTACCGGCAGCACTATCGCCACTCCGTCGGTCGGAGGCCGGACATGGAACCTCTACAAGGGTGTCAACGGTCAAATGACCGTCTTCAGCTTCGTGGCTCCTAGCAACGTTCAGAGCTTCAGCGGTGACCTCAAGGCGTTCCTCACTTATCTCATCAACAGCCAGGGCCTGCCCTCTTCCCAGATCCTGCAGAGCATTGGTGCTGGAACTGAGCCTTTCGTGGGCTCCAACGCCGTGTTCACCACTTCTGCATACACTGCTTCTATTTCTTGAGCAGATTGCTTAGGTCAGCAGGGCTGTTCAGGCGGGTTGCAACGAGCTTTTTGAGGTATTTTGCACTGAGACAGACATGTGGTTGTCTTGGCTAGTTCTTGTACGTAGTATGCAGTTCCAAGCTCATGTACATATGGCAAAATGACAGGCTTCAGAGAATTGTAATTATGATGCTGTTTGACAATTCAAATGTGTGGATATGAGACTCGGTGCTCGTTGCTGTTGTTAGCATAGTCTTCGCTTTCTTTTTCATCGTCCGTTAAAAAGTCCAGCGATGAGCCTATCGCCAATAGCGTTCGGATTGATAGTGTGCGGTAGGCTGCTGCGCGGAGACTTCAAGACTGCCGGACCAGAATACGTCTCTATTGTCTTCACCAACTTTAGCTGCTTCGTGTGCAGCCTTCGTCTGGATACGGTAAGCTTTCAACGCTTCTAAAACATCCATCATGCCACAGAGCTCTGCGTTTGGCGGCCGCTCCAGCGTCGGCTGCATGACAATGGCGTCCCACGCGGCATGGAAGAGCAGTGCACCCGCTGGAACACCGGCTTTCACGTGGTCAGGGGTCGCTGGCCCAATTCTTGCTCTCAGAGGAGGGTACGTGACCATCTTCGCGTATTCGATTATCGCAGGGCTGTCGGATCTTGTCGTGCCCGGCCCAATCCAGACCTTCCGGTCATAAGACTGTCCCGCCCAAGTGTCGCCAGAATAGTCCATATATTCGCTCTCAGAGACAGAGAATGGGTAGAGCTCCAGCCGTTCTCCTCCCGCCTTGACCAATTGTGCGGTGGCTGTAGTGTTTGTGGTGGGTGGGCGCGTGGCGCCCAACTGCGAATCTGGAAGTGGTGCAATAGCCTCGGCTCCTGCCGCTTTCTTATTCCGCCAGCTAGTGCTTTGGGTGCGAGACTGGGGTCGTTCATCGAAGAAGCTGTAACCTTCATCTTCGCCCATGATCATCAGACCTTCAGCGTCGAGGTCGGCGGACGTTGAGAATCCTGCAGGATCCTCCATAGGATCTGGCTCAAACTCGAGGCGGATATGCCGCAGACCGTCGAGTGTGGCAGGGCTCCGCCTATTTGATGAGGCGGCCATTTGTATGGCGCGTTCCTGCAATCCAACGAGCTTCAGAAAATGTATCAACTTTCTAATCAGGGGTCCCGTGGAGCGACGAGGGATCTCTGTCAAGGTCAGAGATTTTAGGCGAGGATTCATATCGGGCTCAAGTCCCTGCGGGAAAGCCATCTCGGATCGCCTTCTGATGCTAGTCTCTGCTATCCAGAGCCGCGCCATGCTTGAGAGACTGTCGACTTCCATCGTCGGAATCTGGGTCACTAGCGAATGGTGTATGCGCAGACTCCTGAGATTAGAAGAGAACACAGGCCGGAAAATGTGCGAGCATCCTAGAATGCCGTAAAGCCGTAACCCCTTGGGCCATGGGACCGGCTGATTCCCATCGGCCGCTTGAACGGGCTGGAATAATGAGCCGTCGCAAGACAGCTCCTCTATCTGGCCATGGGAGCTCCGGATCAGTCTCTCGATACCTGCAGATGTGATGCGCGTGTCTGAGAGATGCAGGTGCGTGATTCCGACTGGCGCAGCGCACATGTCGAGATGCGGCACATGCGTCCAGTGAGGTACCGGCCGATCCATGCTTCCCGCGACTGCGGCCTTAAGGTGGTCCACAGTGTCTCGCCTCAAGGGGCCCTTGCCATTGGACCGGACTGCTTCGTCCTCCTGCAGGACCCGAGTTTCGTCGGCAGAGTACACGGGGGCATCCACGAAATGTCGCTCCGGGTGCCTGAAGGTGCCACTCAAATCAGACTCTTGGATAGACATGAACCGCCCATGAGAGTCATTGCCGCGCCCGTCGGATGTGAGCTTGCCTTCGGTCATGAACCTGGAGTGAGACCGCAGAGAAGGACCGCTGAGGCACGACGCAACAATGTGGTCAATAGTAGCATCTGTTACTTTGTTTTCGCTGATGTCCAGGCTCCATAATGTGCTTCTGAAAGTCTGGAATAGCTGGAGGGCCAGACCGTTATTGATCTCCCGACGCCTTGCTTTGAGAATCTTCATGTTGGCGAGATGGCGTCTTGCCGCCAGCAGCAGCGGCTGCAGGGAGCCCGGGAGACCGGAAACGTCTAGGCAGACTAAGTGGAGGAGTCTGTCCGACGTGAAGAAGGCAGACGGAAGCTGCGTTTCGCAGTAGGCTATGCTCAGCACCAACAAGTGGTCGTGATTGTGTTCTCGTGGCGCAGCCACAGCATCCCCCGCCCCCAAAGGCGGGGTAGTTGTTAGAAAGGCCGGATCAGCTTCAGCATGACCGTCCAGCAGGACGCATCGAAGATTGGGGAGTATTACTGGCAGTCGGCGCAGAGACTCTGGTATTGTCCTGTTGCTATTGTCGGACGACGCGAACTGGGCAGTATCCTTGGCGAATGCACGGAAGTCCAGGGTGGTGATCAAGTCCCTTGTCGAAGGTCTGACGCGCTGCAGCCGATCAAAAACGAAGCTCAGGTACCAGTCGAGGTCTGTTTCCACAAAGACTCTGTCCGTTAGTGACGGGCGGCGGAAAGTTGGGGGCTGAGACAAACGAACCGTCGCTGGGATCTAGTCCCAGCCGTCTGACGGCCACCAACGGGTCGTTCCAGAGGCGGGGTGCGAAGACGGCGTTGAAACGTCTATTCACGGAACAAAGACTGGCAAAGTCCTTGGAGTCGACGCATGGGGCCACAAGCTCGAGCCAGTCGAGTCTGCTGACAGCGTCTTGATATGACGGTAATTGGAGCATGCTGAATGCGCCCACAACCGCAGGCGCGAGGAACGAGAAACGCAACGAGGAGGCCGATGAGTCCGCCCGTGGCGGCGGCAGCAGCAGCGACAATGGCGACGAACCGCTGCGAGTAGAGAGCGATGACGGCGCAGATTGAAGATCTATGCTGGGATCATCGCCTGCTTGTCGCCAGATGAAACAGTTTGTCGCCTTGGGGAATCGTGCCGCGTGCGTACCAAAACAGCATCCAACCCAACAAACACGAGGGTGTGCGTTTTTCCCCCGAGTCTCGTACCGGGGGCGCACCGTCCCAAATGATGGACGACACGTTACAGCGAGAAGAAGATCATCCGACCCTCTGTTAAATGAGCACCCGGCAAGCGCACTCGGGAGCGACAGACTGCGAGTCCGTGGCGCTGTCGAGCGAGAGCGGGAAAAAGAAAGTGGCGTGATGGACGCTGGATGGGACGGGCGATGAAAGAAATGCAAATGATGCAGGTCTCGTTCCAGTTGAACAAAGTTGCGCGAATCTCGCCGAAGTACTGCACAAATAGTGATGATAATGGAGCTAGCTGCTGAACGAATGAAGGCGATTTAAGCGAAGTCGTCCATTGAGATGAAGTCGCCCCGACGGAGCCTCAAGGAAAATAAGCGCGTGCGGTCAGACGGGGCAGCACGTGGCAATGGATTGCCCGACGAGACGATGTTCGCCCGGCGGTAGGACGATGGAGAACGCCCGAGCGGCTTGTCAGTCAGGATGACAGGTTTGGGGGCTGGCCGCAGAGTGCGGTGGCGGATTTTCCAGGCATAACCATGTTTGCCAGCGTTCCTTCTGCGGTATCATGTTCAGGGCCGCCGGGTGCCTGTTGCTTGACGTCAGCAAGTCCGGCCGAAAAAGCTAGGCATGCCTGTCGTACGAATCGAAGAAATAAACAATGGGTGGTTTTGATTGGGGAGTGTGGAAGGAAATTGGAATTCATGGCCCAGTATTACTCGACCGAAGTATTACATAAGCCATCGTGGGGCCGGAGCCGGCATCGGCGTACGAGGGGCCGCGTCGGGAGTCCATCACGGCCCCATAGTACGGCGCTCTTCGGACTGGCCGGCCGGGCTGTCCCACTACCGTGCACGGCTCACAGTACCTTAAGGTAAGCTAGGGTAAGGTACCAGCCTCGCGCGACGACATGCTGTGGCTTTCACTTGCGCGCTTTGGCCAATCACAATCTCGACCAGAGCGAATATATCAGCTTAGCATGCTGGATCGGGTATCAACACAATCTCAGTCCTCTTTGCCAGAAAGGAGCGTCAATGGTACCATCAGTTCAACAAGTTCAGTTTGTAAACAAGTTTCATTGTGTTCAAACCAGGAAGATTCCGGGAAACACATCTGCGACCTGGGTAGCTGCAGGATGGGATGCTAGATAGTGCAGTTATCCGAATTAGATCAGCTGCATAGTTCCTTGTACAACAATCTCCTCTGGGTGTCCGGCCTGAGACTTGCATCAAGATTTGAGTTAATTGAAAAAGCTCCGTCTCGTAGCGCTGGGTGCGCAAAGTGCCAAGATGGACAAAACAGTCTTTAGATCGGCTCAAGATATGCAGCCGTGACTACAACGCCGTGGTTTCATTTGACGTGTAAAACTTATGATGGTCCGGCCAAGTCAGGATAGGTGCGGCCGATTAGACCTCAACGAACTGCCAGGCAACAATGGTCAATGACCATCCGTCAACGGACTAAGTGCAACGGTGCCATGTATCGAACACACATGTCGAAAGATGATTGATCTTCTTGCTGGGAGGTGCAGTGTAGCTAGCTGATGTGCTCCTCGAGCAAAGGCCCATCTCCACCTCTACGGTTACACGAAACTGTCATGGACGCCACCTTTCGCGACTAGCAAGCGTTCAGGGCCCGGTCGACGGAGATTTTTCTCTCTGCCGACGACAACCCTCCTGCCTCGATTGCCCGGCTGCAGACTCTTCTTTCCTATCTCACCATCTTGCATTCTACCCCTGCCCCTGATGCACATTCCCCCCCCTACCATGCCATCACCGCCGCCATCTCCCGCCAAACCCCTAGATTCCAGCGCAATCGCCCCTGTCTGTCCATATTCATCCCACCTGTCTCATCATCTAACCGTATTCTCGACTCCAGCGGGAGGCTCATGGTGACGAAACCCAATTTACCCCTCTCCCCCGAACGGCTTGAACCGCACTTCGTTGGGTCTAACGGAACCTTGACTGACGGGTATTGCGAATTTTGTGGATTCCAGACCCGCTTCTGTCCTCATCAGACCCCCTAGTATGACTTCTCCAAGCACGTCCTTCGCGGCCGCTTCGCCGAATCTGAGACACGCATATCATTAACAGCTTGGTACCTGACGCGGGCGAGTGGAGTCCGCCGTCCGCCGGGGACCTCTCAGAGATCACCATAAGGACCTGCCGAGATGAGCATGTTAAGAAAAAAGGGTTCACTTCAGCTCGATTACTCGCCAATATTCTCCATTCCTCCCAGGACGCTACACGGCGATGCTACGCAAGGCAGTCCAGATCGGGAGGAGCTACTAGCTTGGGGATCCCCCATTCTCAAATCATACCCACTGAACGGCCGAAAGGGCATGCACGATGCAAGCTGAAGCAAGATTGGGTTGCCCGTTTTTCTTGCTTTGCTTTCCTCAACAAGCTGCAGACTAATGCAGGAGACATATGACGAAGTTTGTTTTCCGGGTATCGAGTGTATGAACCTGCAATGGCCGGTGACCTGCCATGCATCATTTTCTATTCTCCGTTCCTTTGCTGTCTCTCCATGGGTAGCAGTCTATCTGGTCTTCCACTCTCGAGTCTCGAAGGGAACAAAAAAGTGCCGTCTTGTTATCCTCGCAAGTACAAAGTACAACATAGTGCAAATCTTTATGGCACATGATCATCATCAGCTTTCGCCTGCCCACCCGAATCCGTTTTGTTCGCCGTTGACCTCATACCGGTACACCAAGACAAAGCTGGCCTCTCCTCCCAGTGTTCTCGCCTCGATTCCCCCTCTCCCACCTCACACACACACACAGCCCGTGTTCTTTTTGTATTTCCACGTCTCCAGAAAGAAAAGTTTTTTTTGTGGTCATAAAAATATGTGTCTCGTTTTGTGTGATGTTTCCGAGTAAATCGTAGAAAAGAATGAATGCATGTAACGTCGTTGCGCAGGTAAAATCGAAGCCACCGCCTTTCTCTGATAAACAGAAGCACCCTCCCCAATTTGGAATACAAAAAACTTGGAACTGCAAACAGTTTGCCGATGTACGCCCCTCCCCGCAAAAGATTTTGGTGCAACGGAAGTTATTACAGGTAAGAACTCTTTAGTTTGTTTGAAGAAGGTTTGTTGGTTGGTGCAGCCGGTGCCAGGCCCTGTCCGTTGTTGTGCAAGGATGATGATGCGAGGCGCTCGCCATACAGGTGGCTGGCGTGGAGCATGTCTTGCAAGAGACAGCCAGAGGAACGGAAGGGGAGGGGGGGAAGCGATGTGCGGCTGTACGGTGCTGCTGTTGGACGGGCGTTTCCCGTCTTGGCGGACCGCCCCTCTTTCTCGGCCGGAGCGCAAGGTACCGAGAGACTGACGCGGGCTGGAGACTGGGACTTTGCAGCTCTAATTCGAGATGCATGTCTCACAGCGATTTGAGAGCCCGTGGTTTTCAGTTCTTACTGCTGCAGCTGGAGCTGGAGCTGCCGCTGCTGGCACTGCCGGTCTTGACGCGCTTGCGGCTCTTGCTCTGCAGGCACATCTCGTCGTAGAGCTTGGCGGCCTTCTCGTTGTAGGGAGTTCTGCTGGACTTGCCCTGCTTGTGAAGGAGGAGGTGAGAGACGAAGTTGTCGCGGCGCTCCTTGAACACATGGTTGCAATTCGTCGCGGGGCAAGTGTACAACTCGACCTCTTTCTCGTGAGTTCTGGAAGAGGATGTTAGTGTGTGATGACAATACGTGATCAGACGAAGAACATACGCCTTGAAATGCCTCTTGAGGTGCTCCTTGCGCTTGAAAGTCTTGGTGCACTCGGGATATGTGCATCTCTCTCGCCTCGGCGCAACGTGGCGCACCTTGACCGCGCCGCAGTCGAGCACGGAACCATCCTGGTTGACCTGGATCGATCGAAGTTGCCTCAACGCCTCCATGTCGTTCTGGTTCTTCTGGAGGGCGAGCGTCTTGCGCTGAACCTCGGCGAAGAGCTGGTGGCGGGAGCCATGGCTGCGCGGGCGATAGGGGCCACCGGTGGGTGGGGACCGGAGGGGAGAGGGAGAGTGGGTAGTCTCGCGCTTGACGCCCATTTGGATCGGGGAGGTCGAGGGCGTAGACTCGTTGGGGAACATCATGATCGGGCTCTCGCTGCTGCAGCTCCAGATGCTCTGAACGTTGCTCGGCGTCGAGTTGGGAAGTGCGCGGTGGGGTGTTGGCATGCCAAAGGGCGAGGAGTTGAAGTCTTGGGACAGAGAGAGTCCGTCATGGTGTTGATGAGCGTGAGGGTGAGGCGACGAAGACATGCCCGGTACGTAGTGAGAATTCAAGGTGACGTGAAGCATGGTGTTGTAGTCGAGGTGGTCCATTCCGTACCCGGCGCTCTGTCTCCTCGACGGAGTGAGAGGGATGGTGGACTGCGCATACTGGTGCATGGGCACGCCCATGTCGACCTTGTCGTGCTTGGGGAAGTAGCTCTTGTCTTGTGTAGCGCCATGGTCGAAGCTGAAGGATGAGTGAGATGAGAAGCTGCTATCAAAATCGATGTTCGACTGTGAAGAGGCATCTTGAGGGGTTGAGCGGCCGGAGCGAGGTGTGTAAGGGCCGGTAGGATCGTAGACTGACGACGCGGCGGAGAAGGATGGTGTTGTGGTGCCGACGGACATGGAACCGTCAAAGACGAAGCTGCCTTCTGAGGCGAAGGAGTCCATGATGCCCTCGACGGAGTGGTCCTGCCCTTGTTGCCAGAGGTGCGAAGACATCATCTTGCCTGTTCTGCTTCAGGGTATGTGTTGCTGGGCTGTTGCTGTTTATGCCTCTCCGTTATTAGATCCAGTCGAGGGCGTGGAGGACTGAAGAGGGAGCGAGCTGGAGCGTGTGATAGATAATGAAGAATGATGGGATAATGAAGCGTTCCACAAGACGAGCGGCTCGACCAAAGTTATATCACGGAACGGAGGGCAGCGGGGATGAGAATAACGCCCCTAAAGAGTGATGTACCGGGGAATCCTCACGAAATGGGAAAATAGTGTCATCCAATACACACCATCGGAGAGACAGAGAGCCCCAGATAGGAATGTATCGAGGTCTAAGTACGTGATAGCGGGGAGCAGGAGTGTGGAAGGGAGCTGAAGGGCAGGCGACAGGGGCGTGTGGCCAGAAACAAAAGACAGAGGAGTAGAAAGAGGGAGGCAAAGAGACCTCAATCTCATAAGAGGGGGATCCACCCATCTATGTGCGAAAATGGAGGAGGGTCCAGAGCATTATCAGCGTGCGGGTGTGTTTCTGATGCCGGATGGTCCAGTTCGGCCTGTCTGTTTCGTCTTCCCTGAGAAACAATGAGACGATCGCCCAATCCATAAGCGCGACCCAGCACATATATGTGTCAGTCTGAGAGGAGCTTGAACCAGGTACGACGCTCTCAACGGCTTGTGCCTTGAGCTATTGATCCAACGCTCGAACCCAGCTTTGTTGGCTTCGCCAGGCGAGAAGACAGGCTGTGCAAAAAGAGAGAAACTCCGAGTTAGAAGCCGACGTGGGAGCACAGCCGGGGCCAGGTTTGGATTTTGGAAGAAAAAAAAAATGGCCGTCCTTGTGCCCAATCGTCAAGCCAGCCAGGCCAACCTGGCCTACTCTATCTTGTGTTGCATTCTTTTGGGGCGTGAAGTACCCTGGTCCGGGGGATTTTGGGTGATCAAGGTGAATTCGAGCCGGGGGGGGGGGGGGGGGGGGGGGGGGGTTTAACCCCCCCCGGGGGCAGCCCCGCCACCCCCCCCCCCCCCCCCCCCCCCCCCCCCCCCCCCCCCCCCCCCCCCCCCCCCCCCCCCCCCCCCCCCCCCCCCTGAACCACGCCCGAGGGACTGCCAGGCAACTGGAGATTTCAAGGCCCGGGAGAGCAGAAAGAAGAAAGGGGACCTGCATGAACCGCCTGGGGCTTGTCCGCGGATCTTGGGTTGGTGAAGGTGAAGCTGATGAGCGACAAGGGTCTGAACATCCACTTCCTCGACGCCATGCTCTTCATCTCTCATCTATCTTCACATCTGGATGCCCGAATGGGCGAGACAAGCAGTAGACTCGTACTGGTGAACACCCAACAAGCAGCAGGGAGGCCGGCTGGCTCCATCATCATATGTGAGAGGGACGAGAGACGCGTTGCTGGTAGTGTCGAGTGCTACGTAGATACTTGACAGACGCGGTAGACCAGACAATTGCGCTGGCAGCGGTGGTGGTGGTGGTGGGGTTTGGAGATGCCAGGCCTGACAGCCCGAGGTACGGCATCAGAGCCGAGAGAGTACGGAGAAGTGACTTGAGAAGAGAGCGAGTGTGTGGAGTGAGAGAGGCGCGCCCCGAGACGTATCGGCTTGCTGCCGCGGGCGTGTCTCTTCCTTCGCGCCTGCCTGTCTATCTCTTGCGTGTCAGAACACAGGCGTGGATGTGTGCAACCGTGGGGAATGGAGACACGCCAGCCATGGAATGGAGGATTGATGACTCCCGCTACGCACGGCGCTGTATGGGCCGAGCATCTTCTGGCAGCTGTGCTCCTCGCGTGAGACACGGGCACAGGCCCCGGTGCAAGTTAAGCTAGGCACAATCTGCTTCATTACCCAACGCGCGGATGGATGATGCATTAGAGACACAGTGTGGCAGAATGTGAGAAATGACGATGGCCATGAAGAGCAAAGAGGCCTGGTAAGGGAAAAGCAAAACCCTCGCAGGCCCGACGCTGAACCCCGGTCACCCTCCGTGCCTGCAGCTCCGCTGGTAACCCGCACAGTGAGAAGCCCAGTTACTGACGTAAGGTATGCACATCTTACGCCGCTGGCATAGCTCAGTGGCCAAATCTCTCACATCCAAGAGAGGCGCTGAGACAGGACGATGCACACGAGAGATGTGCAAAAAGCAAAATTGAGCAGTTCTGAGGAGACGGACAGGAAGCCAGAGGGGACTAGAACTGCGGGAAGACTGAAAAAGTAAGAGCGACAGGAATGTATGCGAGGGCCGAGAGCCATTGGCAGTCATAGAGAGGGAAGAGAGGGATGAGAGG
Organism: Colletotrichum sansevieriae; assembly: GCA_026260285.1. NCBI lineage: Eukaryota > Fungi > Ascomycota > Sordariomycetes > Glomerellales > Glomerellaceae > Colletotrichum > Colletotrichum sansevieriae. The sequence continues at coordinate 19,592 of JAOQIF010000758.1, read as the reverse complement.
GAGACAGAGCGAGGGACCTTGAGAGTTGGGTCTCGAGTCAGGGACACGACCGTTGCAAAGCTTCGAGTGAGCTGTGTGAGAGAGAGAGAGAGAGAGAAAGAGTTACAACGTTGGTTGCGTCGTGAAAGAGAGGCTCCTTTGATGAGTTGAGCGGGAGTAAGTGGGCGGGAAAAAAAAGGGCTAAACGGACATACCTGTCCTCGGCCAAAACAACCAGCCAATTGGAGAGACTTGATGATGATGCTTGCTGCTCATCATTCACCTCATTGGCTTTGAACCCATGTGTAGCTCATTGATTAGGTCATCGCCTCGTCCATTCAAAGCCTCGCACAATCAAGAGACCCTGTCCATGAACAAGGGCTCAAGAGGCCGCTTGAAAGGAAAAGCGGAGACGATTCGGATCACCCAAGTTTAGACACTCCCACTCCCCAAGTCCCAGATCATTGACAGGGGGGCTCAACACCACACCCTCATCCTCATCCTCATCCTCACCCTCACCCACGGCAACCGCACTCGCATCTTTCCCACGCCCGCGGACGTTGACTCTCGCCCGGAGCTTCTGCAGGTCGGCTGCAGGTTGGACAACCAGCCGGGACGACGCAACTCAGCCTCCAGAGGCAGTCTCCAGTGCGACGTGCTGCATCTACGGGACCCCAAAGACTAGACACGCAGGATACGCCATACAAGGACCAGGACCATGACGATGGGCTAGCGTCACCCCAAGCGTCCCCAAGACCCGCGTCTATCAGCGCGCTACCTCTCGCGCCCGTCTGAGGGGTCCGCCGACTGCCTCGTCCTCCTCTGGCGACCCCAATCACCCTAAGTGAACCCCATTCAGGCACACCAATATCCGTGCGTCACAGTCAAAATGCTCTTTACTCGGCCGTCTGTGTGTATCGCAGCTGCAGCGTAGTATTCGGAGATTCGGTTGGGTCCCCAGATCCCAGATTTTGGGCAAATTATCTGCATTCGACCGACAGAACCGTCATCGCCATGACCGAGAAAAAGAGAAATTCGTCTACTCAGTCCCCTGCCCCTGCCCAGCTGAGGTCTGTTCCCTGCCCACTCGAGATCGACAGGCTGCCGAAGCCGAGACTCAGGCGGACAGGGCAAGGTTGGCCTGTCTCCTCATCCCACTCCACCATCCCGTGACTGCATCGTCACGGCTCAAGAACGGGACCGAGCTCGATAGCTCTTGATAAAGGCACCTTCCCGGCCCTCGTTCGCTTGTCAAGTAAGACGGACTCGTGGAGAAGGGGGCGCGATCGCTCCGAAGAGGCGCCATTGAGAATAAACCCCAGAATAGACTCGCGAATTTGTACTCTGAAGCCCCTCTCCGTCAATGGGTCCCGAGACGGCAGAGACGGCGTTCTTGCACGTCGCCGGCTCATGCTCCCTGCACTCGTCAACATATCCGGTTCGACGTCGCCCAGAGTTCGCCTGTAGATCCGATCAACGACCGACGGGAAATTCAGCACACCATCTCTTGGGACGAACTCGGCTACCACCTTTGTTCGTCCCGCAATATCTCCGCAAATAATCCAACGGCTGGCGATCACTTTTCGCTGGCCTTGCAAGCCCAGGCTGTGGCACTCCAGGCTGAAGGCTGCTTCCCCGGCTCCTCGCTAGATGCGCAGTAGTCCAGGGACACCCACAAGATTGTCTCTGGGCCTGAACGTTGTCCACTCCGTTGAGCAGGGTGCCGCCACGCATTTCTCAAATTCATGATTCAACTCCATTACGCCTCAACGTTAGTGTCATTTCGACCTGCCCCTGTGAACGAGGCACACCGAACACCGTAGCAGTAGAGAGATAGGAACGACCAGACCTTCGGCCGTTAGGCCACCGCCCAGACTGATACAACACCAGGAGTCAAGCACTCTACTGCCATGAACGCCCGACTGGGTTCTCCGGCCTCGGCGTTTGCCGTCATAGCATCTCAGGCGGGCCCGGGGGCCAGAATATGGCTGCAGAGCAGGGCCCTGGGCCTGGACAAGCCGCCGCGGAAGAGCTGTCGCCCACCATCATCGATATTCTTGCTTTTGCCTGCCAACTTGGCACGCATGCGAATGGAATGCTGGACGATGTTCACCTTTGTTGTGACAGGGCTCTCAAACATGCGTGTGGGAGCCTCTTCTTTCTGCTTCTTGTGCTGTCTCCATTTCCAGGCTTTTTCGTGCTTCGCCACGGACTTCCACGAGGAACGCACAACTCTCGCGCGAGCGACTCACATTTGTGGTCTCACCATGACGGTCCCTCGTAACCGCGTTCCTCGACATAGCTGGGCGCCCACCGTACCCCTTCTGTCCAGACGTCTGTTTCGACGTGTACAGCCCTTGACCCTTTGCCATGATCCTCGTCCTTTTCCTCCCCTCCCGATTTCTTGCTCACTCGGTACGTCTCATGAAAGCCTTCCCCGGCTAGCTTTACTAGATTTGATTCAATCGGATCTTTGTACCACGGCGCTTGCCATTTAGATCCAGAGCTAAAGCCCATCGACGTGCCTCTGTGTGGTTCGTGCCCCTTTGCACATCCCGAGAGGGATACTGACCGGGCGCCGTCTGTCCGCCAGCCAAACTGGATATCCGTTTGAAGACGATCCCGCCAGACTGGGTCGAGAAGACAATGCGAAGCTTACAACTCAAGAAAGAATTGTTTTGTGATAGCTCACATCTGTCAGCTGCAGTCAAATTCCCGATGTCGACAACGACGCTAGGCCCGCATGGACCTCAGCCATCAATTGGGCTGGGCTGTCTCTACTCGGGCCTCTAAGTGGCCCAATATTGATGCATCCTTGCAGACCAAGCTCTGCCCCTGGCAGAAGGGCGAGAGCTGTTTCTGTACAGCGCCCCAGGGTCTCCTTCGCCCCTAGCGTGTTCTAAAGATGTCGGAGGGAACAAATAGTTCGCCGGCAATACTCGGTGTCGAGCAGATCAAGGGGTTCTCATGATCCCCATCCTATAGCCTTGGAGATACTCCGCAATGATGAGCAAGCCATGTTTGGGGATTTTCGGACCTAACGTCGTCAGCAGCTTCTGAGTACCATCTCGAGAGACCCAACGAGGGTAGACGCGTCTGGCATTTCAACTACCCTGTGGCTGGCTTACAGGTGTCACCGCGAGCATACTCTTCACAATTCTGTCTCGATTGCCAAGCCGCCACGACCCTTCAAGCGACCCTGAGGACCCTAAGGACCCTAAAAGAGGGCCGAAGAGGGCCCTTGGCTGCGATAATCATCAGGAGAGCTCCCGTGCAGGTCTCGGGTTTCTCGGTCGTGAGGAATGCAATCGGCCGCGTCAGTCCACTTCCCGAAGGGCGATTGACCTCCGTGTCGTCCGCGAGAAGTAGCCTGTTGCCGCGATTCTGTCACATGTCTGCCGGAAGCTGCGCAAGCTGCCGGTATATTCTCCATCCAACCGGCCCACTGGACGATGAGCAGAGTTCAATCGGTGCGCTCAATGTTTCGAATGGCCTTGCTTGCCCTCGATCGGGGACTGACTCGCTGAAGGTAGCCATGTCTCGCTGCCCCTTTGCACATGTTTTCTTGAGAAAACTGGCTCCATTGGCTTGATCTAGCGAACGCCCGTTCGTCCTCGCCGGTCGCTAGGTATATATTGTCGTTCCGTCCTCGCCCAATATTGCTTTTACGTCGACCCAGGTGGCGCTCACGATATTCTAGAAGGGGGAGGGTGCAATGTGAGCACGAGAAAGATTATCACCGCGAAACACGCGCCCGTTGACTCCTGATAGAAATGAGGGTATAGCTTTTTTCTTTTCCGTATTGTTCTTCTTGGATGTTTTCTCGGTTCTACTCCACTGCCTCTTTGGTCGCGTCCTCAGTCTGGGCCATGACCTCGTTGTCCATGTCGTCCAGAACATCTTGCATCTCCTGCTCAGTAGCTTCCAAACCATCGGAGCTCATGAGCTTTGTGTCCTTCTCCTCGGCTGTGATTTTGTTAGCTAGTGTTATGTAGCAAATAGAACCTAGACCCACTCTTTGCTTCGACGAGGAGGTTCTCCTGGACCTCCACATTTGTCAGGACTGATCCATCTCCAATGACACATCTCTTTCCGAGAATGCACCTCGTGAGTTTGCAGTTCTTGCCGACCACGGCTCCCTCCATCAGTAAACATTGCGAGAGCTTTACGCCCTCGTTGAGCTGGCAGCCGGCACCCACAACAGACTCCTTGATGGCTACCTTCTCCTCTACAGTGACGTTCTCGGCGACAAGGCTGTCTGCTTTGGTGATGGTAGTGCGTCCCTTGACACCTTCGGGGTATGCTACCTTTCTAGCGTGTGCGAAAGGAGACGCTGCGTCACTGCCAGTCTCTTCCACTGACGGCAGCTTTGCAAGCTGGAGCGAGACGTTCAACAGAAGCTGCGCAGTATCGACACGACGGATTAGCGGTGCGTCGGCGTCTGACGGATGAACGTAGGCAAGGATTGGAGGAATAGTGAGTCGGTCCTGCGAGTTTGCAGCTGCAGGATCGTTCTCTGTCCTCTTGCTGTTCTCCGCATTGCCGACGATTCGAAGCTCCTCCGGATCGTCGTCCTGTGGAGATGTCGCGCTCTCTTGGACTGAGTCCTCGTCATCATTCTCCTCGTCCTTGCGCAGGACCTCATCCAAGTGAAGCTTCTTGGCCAGACCTTCCTGCCAGCCAGCCTTGGCCCACCAGCCAATGACATCCTCGCCGATATTCTCCAGCCGTTCGTTTTTGTCAACAAAGTCCATGATCCACTTGGGGAAAATGTAAAGATGTGCGTCTCTGTGTGTGGTGAGCATCCGGACACGAGGATGGCTTCGGATGAGACCATGGCGAATTGGTAGCCCATTCTTATCCTCAGTGAGGTCCTTGAGTGAATCCGTGGGCATAGACCAGACGAGGTTGGATAGGTTGGGTATCAGGGAACCCTTTGGGGGCGCGACTGCGGACGGAGCAGACGGCGTGATGGCGACGAAGTCGGTTTCTTCCTTCTTGACAGCAAGAGCTGTTTTTGTGTCGTAGAAGACACCCAGACCGCCACTGAAGGCGCTTACACTATTGCCGGAGAATCTGGATGCTCCGAGAAGATCCGAGATGCTGGCACCCTTCACCATCCATGCCTGGAGCAGCTTCTCGCCGGCGATTTCACAGATCAGATCGCAAGGCAGAACGACGAAGTCAGATGTAACGAGTTCCTTGACTTCGGGCAGGCGCAGTATCTCTGCCGTGCCTGTCGTCTGGTCCAAGTCCTTCGGCGCAAGAATGTCCGGCCTAGGAAGAGGAAGTGCTGTCAAGTGAGGGTTGGTGTTCAGAGCTGTAGTGATGGCTTCTTCTGCGGAAGATGGGCAGATGATTGTGATATCTGGAATGGGTCAGCCTTGTGTGCATAAGGACCGATGGCGGGGTAAGGCTGAGCGATGTTCAAACGCCGAAACCACCGTTGACTCACTTGTTATTCCCATGCGGTAGCAAAAGTCGATGGGGTACCAGACCATGGGCCGATTGGCGATTGGCAGCAATGCCTTGGGGTTCTCATCGGGGTTAGAAGTGAAAGTCGGGAACGAGGAGCCAGGGCCGCAAAGAACCAAGGCTTGAAGCCCTGGTGAGGGCATCGAGACAGCGTGGGGCATTTTGATATGCGATGGTGGGGTGTTGCGTTGGTGCCGAGAGGCTGTCGGAGGGCGTTCCGAGGCAGGAAATCGGTTTCTGAGGATATGGTAGAGTGGCCCTGGCAGGCGTCGTTTCGATAAGTGATGTCGGGTTCAATTTTGGCGCTGTTTGCGGTGTCAATTGCAAAGCCGACTCAGTCACCTTTTGTGTCAGACTTGCCCGCTGGAAGGAGTCATCGCCCAAAATTGATACTCTGAGAGGGACCGTCGGGCCCACCTTACTTTCCGGCATGTCATGGTGGAGACTGCACGTGACTCTCGGTTCAACCTCGGCCCGATCGCTCTTGTCAGGCAGGGCAGCTCAAGTCCGTTTTTGGCCCAGCAACCAATGACAGCCACGGTGAAATCACCTCGGGATCCCCCTGGGCCCTAGCTCCTGGCCATCCCCATCCCCATCCCCATCCCCATCCCATGTTGATGCGTCTCCAAAGACCAGCCACCTGAGTAATTCGCGACAAGTGGGTGATTACCAGCCCACCTACCCATTGCGACTTTCTGTCTCTTGACACCATCGATTTCCCGCGTCGATTGCGGGCGATATCTAGACGAGTTAGCAAATCCATCGGCTTAATTGTCAGAATACCTAGCTCGAAATTGTCTGCCCGGTTACCAGAAGCCCTCGCTACCTCTCTCCTACCCACTCTCTCCAACTTGGGCTGTCGCCCTGGTGCAATGGTCACGTCAAACTAAATGTCGTGGAACGATCAACATTCTCGAAGGCGCGGGGTATGGAGCCATTGGGTGCCACTTGCCGTCACTGTCACTGTTGCGACGGTCGGCATCGCAGCCTGGGTCTGGAGCCAGCGCAAGGATGAAGACGAGACTCCCGAGACCGACCACGTAGCCGATCTCGACTACAATAACGCCGACTACGGCGAGAATCCAGCCTATGGTTCATCTAGAGGCCCCAAACCACCGCCTAGCAATGTTGGAACGGAGGTCTATGGCACCGCTGATATTTCCCGGGATGGCGGCGCGGATGGTGGAGCAGAAACCTGGGGGGCGCGCTTGTCGGGCGCATTGAGGCGTACTCCCAGTCCCCAACAGTTTTTCGAGTCTGCTGGCAAAACTGTTACAGCTGGAGTCGCTGCCGCCGGCGCAGTGGCTGGAAGGGCCCTTGCGGCCATCCGTGAAGAGGACAAGAACGCCTACGCCGACCACGAGACCTGGTCCGAGGAGGCCGATGCTCGTAAAGAGCATTCTTCTGCGCCGAGGGACCCGAGCAAGCGCAGGAAGACGGTAGCTATTGTCATTTCCGCGGACAATCGTGGTGATGATTTTGACGACGAGTTCCACGAGCACGCTGTAAGCTACCCTACCGAGGACCTTGCAAAAGCTTGAAGCTAACCAGCATACAGTCCATCCTGTCGCACATCCCGCGCTACATTGATTTCTCCAGCATCAAGCTATTCGTCTTGATCTACGCTCCGGGCCTGAAGGAGGCTACCGGCGAATCTACGAGTAACCTTCCGCCGCCTTCGCTAAGCTCGTCCTTCTCCAACATTGAGCACCACCAAGCCCAAACTCCCGGTGACGAACCGGGGAAGAGCCCGCTGATGAATGCGTCGTCGGCAAACCCCACGTTCAACGCCATCTACTCCCAGGCTTTGGCCTTGGTAGAGAAAGAGACCATGGTTCTGCCTTTCACCACGGCCAATGGCCACACTCACATTCTGCGTCACCTTCAGCCCGAGATCGTGTATCTCCAGGAGTCTTTGGCCGGCGAGAACGGGAACATGGTCTCCAACCTGCAGACGTGGCTGCGACATGACATCATTCTAGTCGTGGGTGCAGACAACGGGCACGGTGGTCTCGCTGACAGCGAGTCGGAAGCGGAGAGGCCGGAGGAGAAGTGGTGGCAGCGATCAGACCGGGTTGGACGGGGCCGGGGCGTTGTGGTTGTCGACGGAATGCGGGTCCATGACGACTGGGCCCGCCGCGTTCAGGGACGGGAGTAAATACTGCCTCAATGTACAAAAGAAGAAGGGGCCTTCACGCGCAACGAGGGCCGATGACTGAAGGCTAGGAACGGTTCGGACTGTGCATTTCTTTTGGTTAGGTATATACCACGATATCATGTGACGTTTATCATGAGCAGATAGGTAATCGACCGTTGCGGCAGCGACGTATATTTTCTTTGGTACGCTACGTGTGTAAATGTGAGGGCCGTGGAACGTCCAAAGCTTCCGAGCGCAGAATTGGCTGGGTAATTGGTTAGTTGGTACATCCAAAACAGCTGAGAAGTAAGGCGACGGCCAGCGATTTATCCAGATGAATATCGAATAATCGGCACGGTGTGGACTCCGTGCGTGAACGGTGGGGCTTCGTCCGGGGTTTTGCCTGAGGCTCTAGCCTGCCTGCGGCCAATTCGACCACCCAACTCCCGTCCCCTCCATGCTTGCGCCCCCCGTCTCGGAGATGCGCTGGTTCTTCCAGTGTGTCCTTGGAGCCTCTTTCACGGAAGCCTGACTACATCCCAACCCCACACACTCGGAACCATCGATCTGAGCTGCTGTGCATCTGTCCCGCGTCTTATCTGGCAATCTTTAACTTTTATTTTTCCTCTCGAGCCACTATCTCGACTGTTGCGACCGCGACTCGACCCGACTTATCCTTCTCCACGCCGACGTCACCCGATTTGTCAACGCGAACCACGAGTCACGAAGCCACGCTCGTCCATCCATCCATCCATCAACTCTCGTCATCCATCTCGATCAACAACCACTGCCTCATCCACAAATGATCGCTTCTTGACACGGCCCCAACGTCACGAGATAGCGGAATAACACCCGTCGCGACTCTTCGGTCCGGTAGCCGCCCCATCCGGCAATCATGGCGCCAGTCGTGACGGCTATCCAGCCGCCGGCTGTCGCGTCCAAGATCAAACGCCCTGTGCCTCCCGGCATTCAGACAAATGGAGCCACCTCCATCCGTTCATCTCCATCGCCATCGATTTCTACCAAGAAGCCTCCAAACTCCGCGACGACGAATGGCGTGAATCCGCAGTCCGCGCGACCGGCGAATCGCGCGCGCCGCGAGCCATCTACTCATGCCGGTCGCAATTCTCGGAATAGCGCCGGCCTCCGCTCTGCGTCTCTCGCAGGCGACCTGGCTGCAGCACATGCTGTAGAGCCGCCGCCATACAGTGCGTTGCCGCTTGGAACTGCACACTTTTGTTCTGGTCTCGCTGACATTGCTGTAGTTGTGACCGACGAGTACATCCTGAAGAAATATGCAGGCAACCCCCCATCGCTGGTGTTGCATCTACACCCAACGCATTTCCGGTTCGACCAACAAGACGGCATTTTTCAGTACAAGTCACCGATGAAGATTTTCCTCGAGCACCTGCGCACACGCACGATTCCACATGATCTGCTTGAATACTTCGTCCAAGGCGGGGTTCCTTTCTACGAAGGCCGCCTCATCGTCCAGGTTCACGACCACAAATCAGCCGCCCAGGCTAAGGACGTGGCACGTCCTACGTCAGCGTCCAGCAAGGTCGTGCCCTCGTCGATACATAACCACAATCCCTACATTGTGCCCTCCCCATACGTTCCGTATCCGAAAGAGTCGCTCGGTACTCAGCCAGAACCTTCTCCGGTAGAAACAGAAGATGTCAAACCCAAGACAGCAGAAGAGAAGGACAAAGAAAGTATGCCCGCACCAAGTCTGCCCGGCGAAGGGCAAAAGAGCAAAGCGCCACCCAAGCCAAAGATCTTCACCATCGTTCTTCACCCTACCACAGAGAGTTTGCAAGCAGATCTTCTGATCAAAGCTGCAACCCCTCGCGGTGCAGCTGATGGTCGTGGTAGCATCGACGGCGCCTTACCCCCCTCGACACCAATCACAATGGTCCCCCCGACGCCTACAGCAGGGAGCATGCCTCCGCCAGCCAAGAAGCTGAAGCGGGAGCGGATGGAGTTGGATGCCAGCAATATTTACTTGGCAGAATCACAGATCCTTCTTGCAACTAATGCTCCCTTGTTCTTAGAGCCAACAAGAAACGCCGAAGAAACCATTGCTCTCCTAGATGCCTTGGCACATCCCAAGCACTCAGATCCTCCTCCTCAACCGAAGACGAGGAAGAGAACGGTGGCCGAGATGGAAGCCGATGAAGCAGCTGCAGCAGACCAAGAGAAGTATATGCTCATCTTGGACGACCGATTCGCATCCGCAGGCGGTGGAACACAAAGCGGAGCCAACGGTACCGACAAAGATGGAGCGGCAGTCGTATCAACATTCGAGCCGAGATTCGAGCGGTTCAAGGTCATCGCAGATATCAAGCGCGAACATGATGAGAAGAAAGAAATCGAGAAAGCCAGGGCCGCCGAGAACGAGCGCAGGCTTGCGCAGGAGAAACAGAAGCAGATGCAGGAGCAACAAGCAGCCATTGCCGCGCAACGCCAAGCGGAGGCCGAGAAGCAACGTCGTGAGCAGGCAATGGCGCAAGAGCTCAAACAGCGCCACGAACAGCAGCAAAGAGAACAGCAAAGACGAACAATGGCTGCGCAAGCGGCGGCAAACCAGGCCCAGAACAATCAGAATGCGGCGGGAAATATGCCTCAAGCCCAGCCGACGCCTACCTCTATGCCCAATGGCACTGCGGGCGCAGTTGCAAGCGGCATTCCTGCCCAAACCCAGGCGCGCTTCACTCAGGCTTCCCAGCCACCCGTGTCTTCGCCCGTCATTCGACAAGGCACTCCTCACAGCATGTCGTCGCCGATGCCTGGCGGCGTCGCAATGCAGCCGTCCAACTCCAACATGGCCAACAGTCCACCAAGACCACCTTCCGCGGTTCAAGTTCATCCTCCCAATGTCGGGGGTGTCCCTATGTCGCACAGCATGTCTGCCCGGGCAAGTCAGCAGAGCCATCCTGCCGGTACGCCTCGTATGCCGCAAGGAACCCCCAGCATGCAAGCAACGCCGGTGCCTCGTCCCGCCGTAGCTGCTACCCCTCGCATGGGACAAGCAAGCCCTCCTCCCAACATGATGGCATCCAACTCTCAAATGGGCCAGCATATGATGAACATGGGAACTCCGGGGTCCATGCCTCAGCAGATGAATCCCAATTTGGTTGCTGCTCAAGTGGCCCAGCAGCAACGCGCTATCCAGCAGCAGCAGTTACAGGCCGCAATGCAGAACGGTATGGGGGGCATGATGAATGGTGCGATGAATGGTCAACAGATGACGCCGCAGCAGCAGCAGTTCATGCAACAGCAAATGCAGCAGCGCATGATGATGCAACAGCACCACCAGCAACAGCAGCAACAACACCAGCAACAGCAGCATCAACAGCAACAGCATCAGCAGCGCGGAAATATGGGCAACATGATGACTCAACAGCTAGCCGCACAGTATGCTCAGCAGCTTAACCGCATGGGAGGCAATCACATGGGTGGGGGCCAGATGACGCCACAGATGCAGGCTCAGTTGCAGCAGATGGCGCAGGCGCAGATGGGCAATCCTATGCAGCGCCAAATGGCCGGGGGTCAAAACATGATGAACGGTGGCCACAACATGAACAATATGCAGCAGGCTATGATGCAGCAGATGCAGCAACAGCAGCAGCAGGCCATGAACAATAGCTCGGCGTTGACGCAGCAAGTCAAGATGCAGGGCATGGCAATCTACAACAAGCAAATTGCCAACCTCGCTGCAAAGTGGGGAGGGAACGTTGAGAACATCCCTCCTGAGCAGATGGATAATTTCAAAAGAGACTGCATGCTCCAAGCCAAGCAACAGATTCAGAACGTCCTTGCCCAAAGGAGAGCAGCGCAGGTCATGATGCAGCAGCAGCAGCAACAGGCCCAGCAACAGCAGCATCAGCATCAGCAGATGCAGGGCATGGGCGGAATGATGGGTCCCCACGGGATGTAGTCTTTTGCACAGGATCAACAAGCTGCCTGCTTCCAGGCGGCGGACAGTCAAAGTCAGATATCGGAGTTGGGGGATTCGGAGGCAGCCAGGTTGTGGGCGTCTTTTATTTCGGCGTCTTATGGATGATGGAAGGTTTGGCTTGATCTCGCAAGGTCTTATATACCCCTATGAAGGCGCATCTACCTTACCCTTCAATGTGCGGTCAGGGATGGACGGCTGTTATTATCAAGGGTTTCGGGATGGAAACGGAACGGCGCATGCATCAGGGCTCACGATGGCTCTCGACAGCGAGTTACCACATCGCTGAATGTATCAACTGAGTCTTTCATAACAGATTACGAAGTCGTTCATTGTGAAGCTGTTTGTGTGAGACAACAAACCGTTTTGCCCATGAATAAAATGGAATGCGGCCAATATTCAACCTGCTTTCCTGTCAAGGTGGTAGAGTGACTCTACGGGATCATGAGATGTTACTTCAGAGCGGTTTAGCAGTCATCTCAAGCCGAAAGCCTGTCGATTGCAACTAGCGGCGCATTCTTGTATCACGACATTATCATGCCATAGATTTCGAGGCGAAAACCCTTGAGTTGTTGCACCTTAGTAAGCAGATTCCCCCTGTCATCACGTGCATCGCTTAAATGTCGGCATGACGTTGGGCCAGATGATGCTACTTTAGTGGTAGGCAGGCAAACGGCCAGCTAACCCAGCAATCCGAACTGGAAGGTGCTAGGTCACTTGTCTGTTGTCACTGCTCCAGTGCTCGAACTTCCAAGCTTCTACTTGCTGCCCGTCGGAAATACACTCATTACCAGCTATAGATACTTCTTTTTTGGACGTCTTGCTGCCTTCAGCAATCCGTTCCATTCCCGCCGTTTCTCCTCTCGCGCTGATCCCCGACGACGAATTCCCATCGAAGAACATCGAAGCTCGTAAAAAAATTCCCGGGCTTGCTTTCCCGCAATGCATCTACCTCGACCAGCCTTTCTGCTCGGGCTTCTCGTCGCCGCACCGGGAATGGTGACGGCAGCGACGCTCAACTGCGAACATATCCGCGTCGACAATGTCGACTTCAACCTCAAGGCCCTCGGCGGCCCTCACAGCGTTGTGACCAGCCAGTGGCACCCTCCCACGTTTACAAACACATCCTACACGGTCGATATCTGCCAGCCGTTGAAGCGCAAGGGCGACGTGAAGAAGGAGGAGCAATGTCCCAACGGCACGAGAGGTAGGTGATGCGCGCATTCCGGCGCCTCTCTTGGAGGGTAGCTGGCTCGATTACTAACACTGGCGAAAACAGTCTGTGCGATTCAGCGCACCATCCATCCGGGCAGCGACACCAAGGACGAAGTCGAAAAGGTGATACCCATCTCGGGCGATCTGCAAGACCGCGGCGGCAAGCCCCTCGATGCCAAGGTCGAACGCCTCAAGTCGAGCAACTCGAACTCGGACGCGGAGAAGGAGGGTGTCAGGATCATCATGAACGGCGGCTCCTACCCCCTTAACAAGAAGGGCAGAAACCAGCAGGCGATTATCGAGTTTATTTGCGACCGCGAGAAGACCGGTCTCGAGGGAGAGGTCACGGCCGAGGACAAGTACGACGGCCCACAAGTGCTCCGCGCACGCAACGAGAAAGACGACAAGGATGGCGACAAGGATGGAGACGAGCCCTCGCCGGACGAGAAGCAGATATTGATGCCTAACACCGCATTGCTCTGGAACAGCTATGGTCCTTCTGATAAGGGGGACATGGATGTCTTGAGGATGACTTGGCACACCAAGTACGCCTGTGAGGATGCGTTCGGCAAACCCGCTGATCCCAGTGATCCTGGCAGCGGCGGTGATTCGAGCAGCCACTGGGGATTCTTTACTTGGTTCGTCGTTTTGTAAGTCACGAGATCCTTCAGCGCGAGCATGGTTCTTGTTGGTGACTAACCCTGCACAGGGCTTTCCTTGGTATCGCCGCCTACCTCATCTTCGGCTCCTGGCTGAACTACAACCGATACGGCGCTCGCGGTTGGGATCTGCTGCCGCACGGCGACACCATCAGAGACATTCCGTACCTCTTGAAGGACTGGACTCGCAACGCGCTCAGCACGGTTAACGGCAATGGCGGCCGCGGCGGTTACAGTGCTGTCTGAATGTTGCAGAAGAAGGCGAAGCGAATCGGATGGATGTGTATATTTACAGTGTAAACTGGGCTTGTCTCTGATCTTGGGTGCATGGTTCCGCGGGGTCTCGTGAATGGGAGTTGGGCCGGTTGGCCTTTGGAGCTGTAGCATTAGCTGGGTTTTTTTCAGAAAGTACTTTTCGATACAACATGATTGCTTCCGAGCGTTTCTTCGCCTCTTGCGCACGTCGTGTGCTTTGATGATATGTTCGCGTCGGAGACGGCTTGGGCTGATCGCAATTGTGTGTCTTGTGGGGACACTCTCACCATCCGCACTACCAGGTACCTACCTACTGAGCCTCCGCGTATCCCTCATTAGAATTTTCAACATCTCACAAGAGCCACGACTCGAACGATAGGTCACACCAATCCAACATCGATTATTTGGAAAATGGACGGACCTGTGACATCTATCCAAAGCTTCGCCGAGGACGAAGACCCGATGCACTCAGAAGAACCCTTCAATCCGCCTCCGCTCCCTCACCTCACCAACGAACCTCGAACAATCCTGGATTCCTGTCTAAGCCTCTCAGCACCTCTCCTCGGCGCCCTCCGCGCATGTCTGCCGTCGGCGCCCGGAGTCGCTCTCTCGATAGGCAGCGGAACCGGCCTCGTCGAGGCTCTTCTGCAATCTCTGCCGAACCAACCTCGCCGGCTCAACCTCGTGAGCGTCGAGGTCGCGCCCAGCCCGAACAAGTACCACGCGCCGCACCGCACCGTCCCAGGCACATGGGCTCTCGATCCGCTTTCAAAAGGCGCGGCTGCTTGGTTGTTCGTTTATCCGAAGCAGGTGGCTTTGGTCAGGGAGTACATGGCAACGCTGTCTGGAGAACGCGGAGGGGGCCCGGAGACGGTGATCTACGTGGGTCCGAGGATGGACTGGGATAACTTCAAGGGCCCCCTCGAGGGCGCTGGGGAGATTGAGCTTTGGAGCGAGGAGAGGATGGAACAGGTCGGTGGCAGGGCTTGGGAGTGTGTTGCTGTTGTGCGACGGACAAGGAAGTGAGCGTCTTCGCCTGATTCTCAGGGAAACCCTCACACAGGGCCCATTATGATCATGAAGAGCATCACCGACTTCGGCGGAGGAGCCAGTGTTGTCGTGTTGGATGGCCGAATGCACTGCTCATGGAAGTTCGCCCAGTTCATGGCGACGTCGGCAATAGCGATGACCCCAAGCATCTGTCGGACTGTGGCAATACATCCCGAGCCGTTTTGGGGGACATGCAACGCTTGGCAACGAGAACTCCAAAAGTTTTCAGCACATGAGTGTCAGGTCCGTCGTTATCCCCACCTCCTGGTTCTCCGGAAATACTCATCCAATCCACAGTTCAACCGCTCGCACGCACGGAATAGCCACCACAGCTCACCCTAATGGCAGACAACGTCAACATCGTCGTCCTCATCTACGGCAAATAAATTTTTGAACAAAATAGTCTTATGATGTAGTCCAGACTTTAGATCTTACTGTGGCTACGCTAATGCTAAACTATGCCAGCGCGAAATCGAGTAAGAGCTGCCCCCCAGGCTCCCCTGCCGCCTAACCCCACGTTCATCCATTCCATCGTCATTACGAAATATGTAATTTCAGAGTGTCCTCGTTTGCAACCTTAGCACACGCGATCAAGGAAGCTACCGCAGGGATTTATGTAGACTGTGTTGAAACGAACGAAAGTCTGCATCCGAGATCAACTCTGAGAAGGCTCGACTGCTTAGAAGTTAGGCAGCGGCCGGGGCAGCGGCGGGAGCAGCCATCATCGAGGCGGCGAATTGAGCGGCCTCGTCGGCGTCGTTGCCGTAGGTCAAGTGCGCGCGGCGAATCTGGTTGCCGCCCTCGCAGATGTTGTCGCCGTTGTGACAAATGACCTTGGTCCTGGAAGCGTCGACGCCTTGGACAGCCTGGCCGTTGACTGGGGCATGAAGTCAGACTCGAGCAGCAGAGCAAAAAGATCATAGACGATCACTTACGCGGGTCACCGAAGATGACAACACCAGCAACCATCGCCGTCATCTCAGGAGGCATCATCGCCGCACCGTTGTGCACGAGCTGCCCTCCTTGAGAGTATCCGGACATGATGACCGACGAGCCGGGGCAGTTGGTGATGGCTTGCATCGTCAAGGTCGCCATTTCTTGAGAGCCGTTGGCGTCGCCGCCAGCCAGGAAACCCGGGACGTCGGCAGGATATTCGATGCCCTGTACGGCGAGGTTCCCTCCGACCTGTGGCGCAAGGGCCTGGAAGAAAGGTGGTCCGGCAATGTCGCCGACGTTGCCGCGTTCCGTGGTGCCACGGGCGAAGATGACGATCATGTTGGCGCACTGGCCTCCTTGCAAACCGTTTTGTGTGTTGCTGGAGAAGTCGGCCTGTCGAGGAGCGATGTTAACGGGGGAGGACATCGCCGAGCCCAGCAAGGCGAGAAGGAAGGCTACCGTCGAGTGATGCATCGTGAGGTTCTGACGAGACGGGATTAACACTACTGGGGTACTGACGGCTAGGGGTAACTCCAGACGCTTGATAATGCACGATCAGGCGCAGATGAGATAAGGGACGCCATTGCATTTTTATACTGAGAGTAACAAGCTTGTCCCACACATCCACATCGATGCGGACACCTCCGGAAGATCAGTCCGCCGCGAGACAGGGCAGAGACATTAAGCTTCTTTTTCCCTCCTCGCTTACTGCGGTGTGCCAGGTGTTGTATGATGTTTTGCGCTCCAGGGCAGCTTCAGGTACCGCAACCTCATCCCAATGCGGAAAGGGGGGCGGATCAGAGACAGGGACTTCACGTGGGATTGAGCCCGATCCCGACACTGGACGGGCAGGGTCACCACTTCCTCCACGATCAACGGCGCGCTCAAGGGCGAGAGTTCGGAGCCGCAAGGGTAAGGTAGGGCCGACGTTGAGAAGTGGACCTCTTAAAGCTTGACCTGCCCTATCGGGCAAGCCCAGTGTGGTTGGTGAGGTGCATTCGGAGGCGGGAAAACACGCGGAACTGGATGGGATGGGGTGAAGCCCGTTTCATAGGTGTGACCGGTCTGAAGTGTAGCATGGGAAGGGGTTTCGAAACAACGGGCGGTCTGTGTGTGAGGGCGGATGGGGAGGGCGCCGAATGGCCTTTCTCACCCAAGCTTTTCAAGAGTGTAGGCAGTGTGTTTTGGGCGGGCTGAAGGGGTTGGATGGGCTGGAAGATCAGACGGGTGCAGATTTCGCGCTGGTGAACCAATATGGAAGTCTCCGCTCCGGCAAATGGCAGGTCTCTGACAGCGCCTTGTTCACGTCTGATGTCGTGGGCGAGCGGTATTCGTCTCGGGTCGAGCGACCTCACGCTTGTGTGGCTGCGTGTCGTGCGCGCACGTCGTACATACCCGAGGGCGAGGGTTGACGTGCATCGGCAAGGCGTTGGGCGCGGCGGTTTTGGTTTGTTGTTCTCTTTTTCCTGCAGCCGCTGGCAGACAAGTCTCGTCGGATTTCGACGTCGTTCCGTCTGGCCTGTTGCCAAGATCATCTCGAGTTTTTGGGGCTAGGCCTGATGTCGAAACGTCCGGAGTTTGTGTCGGGGCGATGCGGCGGATGACTAAACTGGAGAGTGAATGGCATGTCCGTACCGATGCGCTGGGTTGGTGAACGAGAAGAGAGTTCGTGTTCGGGTTTGGAATGTTTGGACCGTGATGGCTGGCGACCCAAAGTCCCAAACTGAATAGACGTTGAACGGCTTGAATCCAAGTGGACAGGGCCTTTTGTTTGTGTGAGAATGTTATGGGAGTGGAACACTGTTTGATCGCAGGTCAAGTGAGTAATCAGAAAGACTCACTCGACGAAAGAATGTTTCCTTGCACCGGCGGCCAAACGTTCCAACTCCGACGAAAGCAAGTTGAAAGAAACATGCGGCACTCCACGCCGCCAACCGAAACGTCTGGAAGATCGGCCCCCGCATCACGCTAAGGGACGGGAGCTTAATGTCGATCCGCCATCTTAACATCGCGAAACTTTTGCTGCCCATGTTTCCACTCTTTTTCTCGGTTCTTGATGTCGGCTTGCCGACTTAGTCCGCTGCGTAACTTTCTGAGAAGCGATGATATAACCGCCGCGGACTTCATGGTGGTCGTAGGTGTTTCAGCCAAAAAATGAGCCGAGCTCGGGCATCGCCAGATCTGCCATTCGATTTGCGGGGAATTTTCACCTTTCCGAGTCAGCTAAGCTCGGAAACAACCGTTTTGGTAGACTCTAAAAGTGATCGCAGTGGAGACGACGGATGATTTCTGTGCGCTGAATTCTAGTCGCAATTATCTTTATTGCGTTGCGTCGCATGAAGCTCGACTGAAGGTGCGGTTGGAACCTTCCACTACAGCAACTATGGACGCCCCAGGCAGCAACAGCAAAAGCTTGAAGGCAACAGGCGCCAAACATTCTTAGGTCCCAAATGTTGCTGAGGTTTTCCAAGAAGCCATGCTAGCTCAACGGCATTAAGCTCAACGGGCAGAAATTTAAGATTTAGTTTCATAGAGCCCCCGGGGGTTCGAATCTGAACTTTTGCACTCAATGAAATGTACTCTTTTTTTCCACCCGCCTGAATCTTTTGAACATCAGTGATTGAATTCGTATTATCATTTGGTTTATTCACTAGGTCCCGTTCTCTATGGACACACAAATATATCCAGAAGCCGATTTTGATTTGTGAGGGCTGGTTAATTTCTTGATCTAGTGCTAGATTTCTAGTGGTGCGTGGGATAAAGAAGAAAATACTTTAGATTCCAGCCACCCCCCATTTGAGCCACAATAAGAAGTCCTCAACCCACGGGGCCAACCAGCATTTCTCGGTTGAAGTGAAATCTGAGGAAAGTCGCAGAATGAGTCGATGCTGTGAGTTATTGTAACTGCTTTGTATTTGATTGCAAGGCAGCCTTTGGTCCGTAGTCGTAATGCAGATCAGGTCTTAAATCACTGTCACTTCCACCACACTGATAGCTATGCAGCGTTCCTGTGGTTTCGGTTTCTCAAGGTGATCAGTCCGATTCGAGTCTCTGCGATCGTCCGAACCTTCTGCTTCGACTGGCGCCCCGTCTAAAACCACTGCCTCGAGTTAATTTGCGAATTCCTAACCCTGAGGCTCTTCCCCGTTCAGTATTGCATGCAAAGACCGTTATACCACGTTCGGGCCTTCTCGTGAATCTTCTTCGCCTCATCCCCTTCGCCACAGGTATGGGGGAGGCAGTTTTGCACCCAATAATCGTCCCAGCCTCGCGCGTGCGCCCATTTGTCTTCACAGAAGTCGTACTGGCTGATTGTATTGATATCGTGATGGAAAGCATGGTTGGTCGATTGAAGGCAGTCTTGCCAACATTCGGGGAGCTGGTGCAAGGCTAAGCCTTTGTCTTTGGGCAGCCCATCTAGCATGGGAAAGCCCCAGTCGCGGCCTCCTCCGGCCAGGGCAGACGTAGCCAAGGTGGCCAGAACCATTAAAACGTTTGTTCTCATGGCGACGGAACTCTCTTGGGTGATGCTTGCTGAAGTAGGCGATTGTAGTTACTTATGTGATTGACGTATAGGTGAAGAAGAAGGAATGCAGGTTGCAAAACCAAAACTTCGTCTCTGTCACGTCGGGCGTTTAAATGAATACTTAGAAACTGGTCTCCGAAAGGCCCTACGTTCTTTGCTGACTTTATGTGGACTAATGGTTGCCTTTCGCTGTGCGCTGGTAGGTGGACTTGCACCACACTTCCTACCATACTTCGACCAAACCTAATACGACAGGCTTTGGGTTATATTTGTTTCCAAGTCGTCACCACGTATATATATGTTCATCCTTCGTGAAGTCCGCAAAAAAAAAAAAAAAAAAAAAAAAAAAAAAAAACGATTGGAACAAACAACGGACCCACCAATCGAATTAACCCAATTTAA
>JAOQIF010000757.1:26088-43385 GCA_026260285.1 Colletotrichum sansevieriae | reverse complement strand
TAGGCATATTAGTAATAAAGTCTATAGTAATAGTATTATAAGGGATATCTATAACGGGGATAGGTTATAGCTATCCTAGTAGCCTTTAGCGGTCGATTTAGTTCTCTTTATACTAGTTATAATAAGCGATATATCGTTATATAAGCGACTTCTTATTATAAAACTGAAAAGTCGATATTTCTACTATTATATAGTCTGCACTAAAGTAGTGTTTTTTATTATAACTAAGGCGGAGAATTGCAGGTATTAACTTGCGTAGAATGCAGAGTCTCTGAGTGCTATCCGTAGCTATATAAAAGATAAGCCCTTCTAGTAATAGACTCTAAGGAGTTATTTAATAGCGTTTTAGGGCTCTTCTAGCAGCTCTAGCGCTATTTTCCTTAGTAGTAGCGTTAAATAGTAACTACTACTTGCCCGGTTCCTTCTACTAGGATTAGAGTTATTTGAGGATTTTGCTATACCTCATATCGTTAGTATAATTATCTATAATCTTAGCGATAAAGTCCTCCGAAATGCTTATAGTTATCTCCCCTATTGCTCCATAGGCTTGTGACTTCTTAGCTAACTAGTTAACTATGCTTATAAATCTTGCGTTATTATCGTTATTATCGTTACTATAGGTTATTTCTGCGAGAATATCGCTATCCTCAAACCTATTAGCTCGTCCTAAGGCTATAAGTAATAGCAGGTGCGAGAGGGCGTCGGGGATAACGTTAAGCTTCCCTAGTATATAGGTAATATTAAGGTTGAATTGCGATAGGTAGTTCGTAGCGCTCGTAAGCTGCAGGTTAGCCTTATTAAGGTCTATAGTCTATAGCGAGGTATATATAAGAATTCCCTTTATAGCTACGTGATCTATAAGAATTTATATTGGGTACTTATTCGATTGCACGAGCTTGCGGAGCTTTTTCACAGCCTATACTACTACTACTACCTCTACCTCTATAGCGAAGTATTGCTTTTCTGAGGGTAATATAACCTTAGATAGAAAAAGCACTAGTTAGATATAGATTTATGCGATATCTTTGCTAGGTATATTAGTACTATTCTATAGGATGCCTAGTTAGAATACTATAAGCCTAAAGCCGCTTTTATAGGTATTAATTTTAAAAAATATAAGCTTATTTAAGTTATAGTAATATCTCACGACCTAGTTATAGAGATTCTCCTAGAGGGCGTTCTACGCCTCTTGCTCGCTTAGTATTAGCTCGAATAACACCTTTTGGACCCTCTTTATTCGAATTACTTTTAATAGACCGTTAGGAAGTATATTCTTATTACGGAGTTTTATAATAAGACGGGTCTTTTTATCCTATAGTAGCGTTATAATAATATTATACTAGGGTATATTATATTATAGCTATCTAGCTATTCTAAGGTATCTCTCGATATTATAGAGAGTTTTTAGGAAGCAGAGGTTCTTAAAGGCTGCGATCCTATCCTCTATTTATTTAATATTATTAATATTTATAATATAGCTAAGGAGTCTTACTTTAGGAAACCCTGCAAAGGACTTCTTAGGTTTAATATAAAGGTAGTTATTCTCGAAGAGCTTAAGAATAATATCGACGTGCTAGAGATAGTCCTCGTTATTATTACTAAAAATAATAATATTATTAATATATACTCGAGTAAAGTGCTAGTAGTTATATAGGAGGCGGTCTATGAAACGCTAGGCATAGGCTAGCGAGTTCTTAAATCCTATGAGGATAATATTAGAAACCTTAATACCGCAGGGACTTATTACTACTATCCTATTATAGTATCTCGAGTAGATTAGCAGTTAGTAGAAGAACCTAGTAGCATTAAATATCGTTATATATTTCTTCCCTCTAAGGGTATCTATTATATTATCTTAGTTAGGAAGCGGGTATACGTCTGGGATAGTGATTTAGTTAAGAGGGCGAAGGTTAATAATAACCTTGCCTTTTTTCATACTATTAACTACTCGCTATATAACAAAGAGCGGATAGATAACTAGGATTAGCCCGTTACCCCATACTATCTTGCTATAGATATTCTTAATAACCTCGAGGTCTTTAGTGCTAAGGGGGTAAGGCTTTACTATAGCCTTCTGGTTTTGCTACCTTTTAATAAGCTTAATATATATATATTAGTCGTCCGGTATAGGTATAATCCCCTTATTATAGTAAACGTCTTAGTTATTGAGGATTTCTTTAAGTCTACTAGCGAAAACTATATCCTAATTATAGATCTCGACTCTATCCTTGCTATATATAACTAGGATATCTTTTAGCTTAGATATTCTATAAGATAGAATATCGTCTGCTTAACGAGGCGGTCCTAGGCTAGATTTAGTAAGCGGGGTTATAAACTACGTGCTAGCTGCTATATTACTTATAGCCCTATTGAATTTATATAGCGAGAACTAGTACGAGTTTGATTCTCCTCCTATAAGGGTGATAATATCTACGTAGTTAATAAGGTTAGTAGTCTCTTCTACTTCTATTAGAATAATATAGCCTAGCTGCTATCCTCTTGAGATTATTATTAGCCTATCTGTTATATTTTGCATAAGGATGAGCTTAGGGTTATCTGCTATAACCGTTATATTAACTACGCCTATATAACTAGATTAGAACTGCTAAATATTAGAGCCTTGCTAGCTTGACTTAGGGAGGTTAATAAAGCTAGTTATAACGAATGCGTTACTCTACGGGGGAATAACCACGGTATAGGCGTTATTAACTCGTCTAGTTACTAGGTGCTATCTCCTGAACTAGACTAGATACTGCATTCTATATACTGAGCGGAACTTAACTATGCCTTTATTAAAGTCTATAACTAGCTCGTGATCTTTATAGAACGGTGTTCCTAATAGAAGATTCGCTCTGAGGGTATTTATAACTCTAGCTATAATAATAACATAGCTATTGATCTCTATATTGCTAATAATGCCTAGGATATAGAAGTTAAATATAACCTGCTCTATTACTTAAAAGGTTAAGTCTACTGCGTTTATCCTCCGTAGTTCTATTATGTGAAACGTGGGATTCCGCGCAAAGCGTAGTACCTAGTGTAAAGAGTATAGCTAAAGGCCTAAACCAGGAAGGGCTAGAATGTTGAAACGTAGATATCCGTTATTATATTAGACTATTGCTTAACCTTCTAAGTTTTCTGCTTGCAGAGTTTTCTCCAAGGTATATTTATTCACCCCTAACTCGCTAACGTTTTGCTAATAGCGTAGCTCTATATCCTATACCTGCTACTATTCCTTATAATTATCCCCCCTTCTAAAGCCTTAGTCCCTAAGGTATACTAGTAGGGTTATGTAGCTCTGCGTTACTAACTATAGGGCGATGGTTTAGCGCCTTTATTATATTATTTGCTATCGCTCCTTCCTGCGCTAGATTTAGGCTGCTATAGCGAATAATATATATTATTTTCTAGCGGTTTTTATGTTTTTGAATTTTGAGTATCGCTATTATTTTTTAATTAGTTACTAATAGTTATACGACTATTTAGCAGTATATAGCTAGTAATTATTTAGCCTTATTGCCTAGCGATGCTAATTATAAAAGGGCGTCTACTTTTCGAGGTCTCTAACCTAGCTAGATTTTTCCCCCTTTAGTATCTCTTTTTCGACTCGATAGCTTTCGTTATTTTTCTTTTCGTTATTTATTCTATAAGCCTTTGCTATAATTATTAATTTTCCTACTCTCCCTTTTTCTAGTTTATTTCTTTTATTATTATCTCGCTAACTATTCTCCGTTATATCTTATATTACGTATATAGGTGCGATTCTCACTAAATACCTATATAATCCCGAAATCCTCTCTAGTAACCTTACTAGCAATTCTAATAGTAGCTATCCCTATCTTAGCTATCTCTATAAGATATATTAAGATATTATTAACTTTCGCTATATATATAGCGAGCATGCGCAGAAGTATATCTATTACGACTTTAATAAGAAGAAATGCGCTACTATAAGTCTCTATTTATTTACTACTAGGTTGCTATATGCTAATGCCTAGTAGGTTCCCTAGGAGCTTTAGGGCGCAGCTTAGACTACTTAGAATATATTCTATTAGATCTAAATTTAGGAATAGGAGGGTATCTTAACCCCTCTTTATTATTATTATATTCTCGCTTCCCTTGCTAACTATTTAGTAGTATAGAAACGTATTACTAAGCTAATCTATAATCCTACTACTAGTAGTAGTAGCTATAATATAGACTAGCTCTAACTCTAGGGGCTCGCTTCTATTCGTGAGTACCTCGCTCTTAATATCTTAGTTTATATAGGCTATTGCTTGCTACTCCCTTGCTAATTATATCCTACTAATAACTAGTTCTAGGTTAGTACCCTTTATAATAGTATTAATATCCTTTAGCACCTAAACGCTGCCTAGCTGCTATATATTTATAATAATAGTCCTGCTATATACCTCTATAATAAGATCGATCGTCTAGTTAATAACCCTTTAATAAAACTAGTCCCTAAGCGCCCTTATAAGTATAATATTAACTCCTTTCCCGAGTTTAGCAAGTTGCTTTAGGATAACCTCCTTAAGTATACTTCTAATAATATTCCCTCCTACTTTATTACTATTACTAGTACTCGCCCTATCTCTTATATCTTATACCTCTATACTCCTACTAAGCATAGCTAAGAGGATAGCAACGATTTAATAAAAAAGGCTAGAAAGGCTAAGAAGACTAAGGCTATTATTACTATCTCTAATGATAGCTCTAGTAACGAGTCAGGTAGTGAGGTAGGTAGTAGCCCTAGTAGGGAGTCGGGTAGTGAGTCTAGTGGTAAGTTAGCAGGTGGTCGGTCTGCGGGTAATGATAATAGGGATGCTAGTAATGTTAGTAATGCTAGCTCGGCGACTAGTTGCTATAGTACTGCTCGTGGTTATAGTAGTCGGGGTGCTTGCGCCCGTGGCTATAGTTGGAAGTGAATAACTATTTAGATAGTTAGCTCCCTCCTTTTTCTTATAGGATAATACCCCTCTTTCGCTGCAATTTCAGCGATAATTTGCTGCTTAATATAATTAACGTTCTGCTCAATTTAGCTTCTATTCTATAGTCTCGTGATTTATAATTAGCAACTTGTTGCTATAACCTCGCAACTAGTTATCCTACTTCTTATGAGACCTCCTATGCTATCTATTAAACTTATGAATAGCCTCTTGCGCGTTCGCTAAGTTCTCTATGGGTTCTTATATATTATATTCTATAGGCTATCCTGCCTACTTAACTAGATACTGCATATTATTACTAATACCTTGCTATATAATAATCTCTTCTACCTCCTATTCCTCTAGCTTATCCTCGAGCTCTAGGTATATAGGCGAACCTTCGCTATTTTCTTAGTAGTTATCTTATAATTCTAATAAAGTGATAGAGAATATATTATATATCTATTAGTATTATAATAGCAGATAGACCCTATATGCTTGCATGCTAACTAGTTCTATAATAGCTACCTATATAAACCTAGGTGCTAGTTTTTTATTCTTAAACCGGAAGTTCTTCGTTAATAGCCTGACGACCTATCCCTAATAATAGGTCTAGTCCTTATGCTTCGCGTTATAATACTTAGCTTATGCCTTAGTAGCCTTCTGCTACTATTCCTAGGCCCTCTCGCAGAGTCTCGAAATATATTCAATTCGCTCCCTTATACCCTATACTATAACCCTATTCATAGGGGCCACGTATTCTATGCAATACAGGTAGTAACTATATAGGGCTTCTATTAGCAAGTAGCTAGTAGTGCTATAGCGACTATTATTATATGCGAACTCCGCCTCGGGCAGCTGGACCGCCTATTCTTATAGCGAGTTACTAGCGTATGCTTGCAGGTACTTTTCTAACGTCTAGTGCATCCTTTCTAACTACCTATTAGTCTAGGGATAGTATATAGTAGAGAGGCGGCGCTTAATAGCCCTCTCTCTCGTGAACTCTTCCTAAAATTAGCTAGTTAGGAGCTTATCTTAGTTGCTAATAATACCCTCTAGGGTGCTAAAATAGCACTTAACCTATTTATAGATAATCCGCGCTAACTTAGCAGCTATTAGCTGCTTTATTATTAGGATAAATATAGCGAACTTAGTTATTTAGCATATAATAATAAGAACTATATCACATTCTCCACCTATATACTAAAAGCTCGCTAGCAATCTAGTGATAAAGTCTATACTTATTTCCTAGAATAGGTATATAGGTAAGGGTAGTAGTTATAATTTCTTATAAGGCTTATGCCTCGGAACGCGGTTCCCCTAGCATATATAGCACCTAGTAATATAATTATATATATCTATAGCTAAGTTTAGCTAATAGAAGTTCCTCGAGATCAGCTCAGTAGTCTTATTCACCCCTATATACCCCGCCCTGCGGTTATCGTGGTATTAGCGAAGGATCTCTAGCCTTAGAGACCCTTCTTATAGTATCTCTAGCTATCCCTTATAGAATAGGGTTCCCTAGCTATTAATTATATAGCCCTTATAATTGCTAGCTAGTCTGCATACCCTCTCTGATTATATCTAGTAGTGCAAGTCATTAGCCTATAGTCCGCAGATAAGGTTTTCTATTGCTTCAGAGGATCGCTAACTATCTGCTATTTCACTTATTATAAGCTCCCTTATAACCTAGCATAGGATATACTATTACGCTATAGTAACCCTAGCTCTAAACAAGTCCTCTTGGTTAATAACCTCTCGCTAAGCATTCTCTATATTACCCCTTGCTCTTTAGCATCGGGTTATTATAGCTACTATAGTTATAGTAATATTAGCGCGCTATAGAGCGCGATGCTAACTAGAGACTGAGGCGTCTCCGCCCCCAGAGCTATCCATCTAGAAGGGGTACCTTATACTAGCCCTTATAGTATTAATAAATACTTTTGAGGTCTCTATACTACCTTATAGTATAGTAATACTTATCTAAAGGTCTGCTAGTAGTTTACTAACGAGCCTTAGCTTCTTCGCTAGGGTTAGGAGTATATTATTATACTTCACCTCCCCCTCTATATAGTCTAGCCTCTTAGATAGGCTATCTGCTAGGTTTATAACCCCCGACCTATGCTCTAGGTCGAAGTTAAATGCTAAGAGTTTATATACCTACTTAGCGAGTCTTCCCCGAAGGTCCCGCATAAGTATACTAATAACTCCCTTTAGCGCCTAGTGATCTATTAGAACTATAAACTTCTTTAATATACCCTGAAGGTAGTAAGCCTAATAGTCTAAACTCTTAACTATAGCAAGAAGTTCCTATTAGCCTGCTCCCTAATATTACTCTATATTGCTAAGCTTCTACGAGTAGTAGGCAACTAGTTGCTACTAACTATTAATATGCTATAATAGGATGCTAGATATAGCCTTCGTAGAGGTATCTATCTTAACCCTTATCTTATAGGTTAGGTCCTAGTATTAGAGAATTATTACTAAGCAGAAGGCTGCTTAAAGCTGCTCGAAAGCTTATTAAGCCTCTTCTAGCTAGTAAAACTCGCCTCCTTTCTTGCTATTCTCGCTGCCCTTTAATAGGGATATTATTAGGGCTATAATACCCGAATATCCCGCGATAAACTTGCAGTAGAAGTTATAGAATCTAAGGAAGACCTAGATATCTTAGTATATCTTTAGCAGCTTCTATTTAGCAATAGCTTAGATGCGAGTTTAGTTTATTAATATACCCTCAGACGTGATAATATATCCTAGGAATTCTACCTGCTATTAGTAAAACCTATACTTATTAAGCTTAGTATAGAGCTCCTACTAGCAAAGCCTGCGGAGCACTCGGAGAAGGTCCTTCATATGCTGCTCTCTTATCTCTAAGTAGACTATAATATCGTCTATATAAGCGATATAATAGGTATCTAGTAGTTTAGCGAGCGCTTAGTGAATATACGCCTAGAATATAGCTAGGGCGTTCGTAAGTCTAAACGGCATAATAGTATATTCGAAGTGCTTATAATATATCCTAAATGCCGTTTTCTAGCGATCCTCTAGCTTAATATAAATATAGTAGTATATATCTCGAATATCGATTTTCAAGATCTATTTCACTCCCTAAAGCCTATCTAATAGTTTGCTAATAAGAGGGAGTAGATATCAGTTTTTTATTATTACCTTATTTAAGCCTCGATAATCCATATAAAGGCATAGGGACCTATCTTTCTTAGGTATAAAAAGGATAGGGGCGCCTGCCTTGCTAGTCGAGGGTTAGATCCGCCTTATTGCTTAGTTATTAGCGATATATTAGCGAAGTTCTTCTAACTAATGCTTATTTAATAGGTAGATAGGCCTATATAGGGGTTTCTTTCCTTCGATTAAATCGATAGTATATTCTACGCTCTCTAGGACTAGGTATTGCTTTGCTAACTATTCGTTAAATATTACCTATTTACTAGATAGTTCTAGTAGTAACTCTATATCGCCCTCTAGGGTATCTTCTTCTTCTAGAGCCCTTATTAGTAGTTTATAGGGAGCGATATTCCCCGATATATATATAATATAAGCCTTCTAGCTATTCTTAACGATCTCTTATATAAATGCTAATAGCTTAGCGATACTAAAGCATTCGTATTCCTAAGTATTTATCTAGGTATTAATTATAATACCTTCTCTTCCTATAAAGTATTATAATAGGAGAAGGTCCCTTGCTCCCTCGGGTTGGGAGGCTTTAGCAAAGAGTTGCTATATCTTCCTCGCTTCTCCTCTTAAGTTAATAAGGAAGAATGTTAATTAGTATATATTCTAGCCTATTATAGATAACCTATTAAACCCTTCTAGTATAGGGGTAATAGCTACTACGGGTTATAGTTATAAGGACCTAGCTAGTCGGCTGCTAATAATATCAACCTAGGAATAGGAGTCTATATCTACTACTACTTCTTATTTAGCGATATTCTAGAGAATAATTACCTATCCCTTTATAGTAGCTCCCTTTAGGAGGGTATCTAGTTCTAATTTAGGCGCAGGGGTTACTAGTATAGTCCCCTAGCCTACTCGTTTTCTAATGAGTTAAGTTCCTTAACTCTTAAGAATTAGATTATATTAATCCTCGCCTTCTTAGTAAGTACTTAGTATCCTATTGCTATTTTATTCGCGCTTTATTTCGCGCGCTTATCCGGGTAGTCTGCCCTCTTATGCCCCTTTTGCTTATAGCTAAAGCATACTATGTGATTAGATATTATAGGTTATATGCTAGGGCTGGATATAGACCCGTTCTAGTTAGATCCCTGCGTTATGCTGCTAACTTATTAGGGAGGTATTAGGCTTTGCGAACCCTGCGTCGTCTTCTAGCTAGAACCCTGCTAGCCTATCTTTTAACCCGACCTTGCTACTAGGGGCCCCTTTGGGTTATGCTCTTCCCCTATATGCTATTTCTTGCTTTTGCTTTATAGAGGTTTGCTACCCCGTTAGTAATATATCTCCTATAAGCATTTAGCTTCTATAGCTACGTCTCTTAGCTTCTATATCTTGACTTTCTAACGTTTAAGTTCCCTATATAGGAATAGGGCTAGTTAGAAGTATAGTATATAAGCCTTAGCCTTGCTATCTTCTATACTAACTATACCTAAGTCCTAATATATTACTAACTATTTAGCGAAGAACTATATTAGCAATTATATCTCCTTCTGCCTTATTATATTAAGCTTCTTATAGTATCTTTGCTCTTAAAGCTCGGGGTTAATATAGCGTTAGTAAGTAAATGCTATAAAGTCAGCCTATACTAGGTCTCCTTCTAACCTAGCCCTATAGTATTACTACTAGGTCTATAGGGATAGGCTTATCTTTGTGAGTACCTATTAGACCTGCTGCTCTAGCGTATTGCTAGTGCGTAGTTAGTTTCTATCCTTAATTGCTTAGATCTAGTTACTAACCTAGTTTATAGTAAAGTCCTTAGTTATAGTATAGTAGTTATATATAGGGGGCTTTTTATATTCTCTCTATGAGTATCTAGGCGCTAAGTAATTAGCGAGTTCTCGTAGTAGGGCAGCGGTTTATTCCTTATGCTGCTATTACTATAGATATATCTGCTCTATAAGGCTCTCCTATTATTTCTATAGTAACCCTATAGCCTAGGTAAGGATACTAGAGATACTAGCTTCTCGGGGTATCCCAGGCGGGGTACCCTATCGGCTACTACTCGCTATCTTTTCGCCCCTCGAGAGGTGGTCTGCCTAGTCTAGCGCTATCCGGGACCTAGCCCGACCCCTCGGGGTTATCCCTCTCGCTACGTTATTACCCGGGTTATCTATTCCCTTAGCGTAGTATCTACGCTATATTCCCTATATCTTAGGACTTGGCGAATAACTAGTATCTCGTTAGCTAAGACCCTATTAGTTATATTCTATATACCTAGCTTAGAGCTTATTATAATTAAACTCTATTACTAAATCGTTAGCATATTATTACTAGTTTGCTTTAGATATTCTAACTAGCGCTAGTTTCTCAAATCGAGGTAGAAGCAATAGAATTATAAAGAGTATAGCTAAAGGCCTAAACTAGGAAGGGCTAGAATATTAAAACGTAGATATCTATTATTATATTAGACTATTGCTTAACCTTCTAAGTTTTCTGCTTATAGAGTTTTCTCTAAGGTGTATTTATTCGCCCCTAACTCGCCGACGTTTTGCTGATAGCGTGGCTCTGCATCCTGCACCCGCCACTGTTCCTTACACCTAGTTCCTATTAACTAGAGTTATTAAGGCGCCTATATTAATATAGACTTCCTCTAGGCTAGCTATATTATCGCTTTTTATATTAAGGCGGAGATACGTCCGTTTAGCTAGTATTATTCGTTTCACTAGTTTTACCTAGGTATTAATAATTTGGTTTTTCTTAAGTAATACCTGCGCGTTATTCACTAGGGGAATTGCGATAAGACCTATGAAATTTACTATATTATTAATATAATATATAGCAGAGTCTATAACCGAAGTAGTTAGGGAGATCGCTAGCGGGCTTCTCGCTATAACTATAATATCTATTATCTAGCCTGCTATTTCCTCTTTATATAGTTGCTCTGATAGGGCAGCTGAATCGTGGGGGACTTCCTATATATCTAGTAGGATATAGCTGCTATTAACGAGGTTATCGATATTACGGTCGTCGTTATAATCCTCCTATATATAATAGGCGTCTAAGTCCGTCTATCCTAGTTTATTATATTTTGCGTAATATTAAAAACCCGGGTTTCTCTGTGGCTAGTTCTATAGGTAGCGATCTTTCTAGTTTTAATAGTTATTAGAGCGCTAGAAGCGTTGCTAAGGTTAATAACGTTATTAGGGTTGCGGATTATTATAGTTATCCTATTAGAAGTCTTAGTTATTCCGCTATCCCTTATTACTATTCTATATTATATCGTCGGATTCTTCTAATATATAGTTAATGCTAATTAGCGCCTAGAGTCTGCGCTAAACTGCCTTGCGTTTTTTCTCAGCTATATTGAGGTAATCCTCGAGTATATTACTAGTAGTTAGTTTATCTAGGAATCGCTAAAGCTCTAGGTTAATTATATTATAGAGGATTATTAATAGCTAGCTAACTATAAATATTAGTCCTATCTACGCTCTGCTATATTTAAAATAGTTTTAGGCAAAGTTATAAATATCTCTATCTCCCTTAAGGTTTTCTATAGTAAACCTATATATAGCGATCTATTAGATAGACTCCTATTAGGTTAGTATAAAACGTCTCCTAATAGTATTATATAGGGCGTGATATCCTGCGCAGAGGTAGTTCTATTATTTAATTAGCCTAAGTTAGTATTCCTACTAGCTAAGTGCTTTCCCTTATAGTAGAGAGCTCTAATTCTATATAATCTCTAAAGCTATAGCTAGGCTAGTAGTTTTAGCATCTAGGCTAGAGATCTATAGATCTATCTCCTTATAGTATAGAATATCCCGGTTATAAAAGATAGGCTCTATGCTATACTTCTTATTAGCATCTAGCTAAAAAATACTATACTATTAGGCAAATCTACCTTCCTATCGAGTTCCTATAGGCTATAGCGCCCTAGTATTAGCCTCGAGCTAGCTAAATACTTAAAGGAGTAAAGCCTCAAGACCCTAGGATAGTAGCTCTAGGTAGAGCCTCTAGGATAATAGTGAAAATATTAGTAGTAGCGCTAAATTCTATTATAATAGCTAGGTCCTCCCTGCTAATATATCCTATTTTAGCGGACTTATAATAGTATTATAAAGAATTTATAGTATTTTATAGATTTTTCGCTCTAATAGTCCTATAATAATATCTTCTAGCGCTATAACTCGTAGTTTAGGGTTTTTTCTGCTCCTACTATAAATATTATCTATTATAGCTCTTGTTTTAATAGGAGGTCCTAGGGGTTCGATATCTAACTAGCTAGACTAGATAGGAGTTATAACTCTTTTATCTCTCGGGGGTAGAAGGGTGATTCTCTCGCTAGCTCTATAAAGGCTTTCTTCTCTAGATAGGGGTATAAAAAGTGCTACTATTGCTAGAGTATCCCTTATAGCTATAATTATATTAATAATACTAATTAATATAGCTATATAGTTATTAGGCTCGAGTATCTAGTAATAATATAGATTAGCTTTTGCCTTCTAGCCTATATCGATAATATCTATATAGGGTATATAGTTATTATCCTATTTAAGAGAGGCGAGGTTTGCTATCTAGTTATAAAATCGTTTGCTAAGGCTAAGAGTAAAGTTATAATCCTTATAAGCCTGCTAGAAATTATAGAGCTTATAAGCCTCGTTATAGTATCTAATTCTAGCTATATCTCCTATATTATAATATTCCTCTATAAGAGAGGGATTACTATACTAATTTAATATTAAACTCGAATAGTTAGCTATATAAGTTAATAGTTAAGACCTCTATCTCTTTAACTTCTTTAACTTCCTTCCTTTTAATATATAAATACTTTTAGGAGGGGGTTTCGAGGTTAAGTCCGAGTCCTCTACCTCGTTATAAGTTGTTATAGTATAAAGGAGGTCTTAGATAAGGAAAAAAGAATAGGTTATGCTACTAGATATTATAGTCTTCCTACTAGCCTAGGGCTATAGTAGGGGTCGCTAAGACTGCGAGTGAAATAAGGAAAAGAGCAATATAAGCGTGAATAATAATAAATAGTATAATAGGCAATTATAGGTATATCGTGATATCTTCTATAATAGCCGAGCCTTCTAAGCTTATTTGCTAGAAGTCTCCTACTTAAAGGATAGGCGTTGAGCCTAACCGTGGTTACGTGGAATACCACGTGATAGCTGACTATATCACCAAAAGGCGTGTGATACTAGTACTGCGAGGGAAAAGTAACATTGCAGGGGTGCCCGCCGATGTTATGAATTTTGAGAGTTATAATAGAAGTACTATTTTTCCTATTAAGTTAGCATTTCTTCCTAATCTAGATAGGGGGTAGTCTTACCGCCTTCGTGGCTAGGGTCCCTAGCGAGGCTATAGCTATGCTTTTTTGCTAATTTTGCTATTAACGCATGCCTCTGCTATAACTCGATGTTATATACTACTAATAAACTTCTTATACTATACCCTCTTGCAATAGATTCAGCTAACTCTGCTAGTAACTAGTAAGCTAACGAAGGCTTGAATATCTAGGATAGTATCGTCGTAGCAATACTAGTTATAGAGGATACGCAGGAGTTTGATAAAGACGACGTCGAGGAGATCGAGCTGCTACCTATTGCTATACTAAAACTAAGATTAAGGAAGAGGAAGAGGGTATCTGCTACTAATAACAACATATCCCTACCCGCTACTAAAGAGTCCGAATCGAGCAGTAGGAATATACGGATATATTAGTTAAGCTATCGAATAGCAGTATTAATATAGGAGCTACTTATTACCTATAATGATAAGAAGCTGAATATTAATAAGCTACAAGCTCTGAAGCTAGTATAGGAGGAGATCGCTATTAACCTCACGCAAGCGAAGCTCTTTAAGCATACTATAACACCTAACTAGGTATATAATAAGTTCTATATAGAGAAGAAGAAGTTCTCGCTATAGGCATAAGTTGCGCTGAAGTCGGGCAATAGCTATAACGCGTCGACTAGCATCGTTTAGTATAATAAGGAAAAAAAGCTTGCTTTTTTAGCTAATAACCCTAAGGCAGGATAGATCTAGAACGTCGGGTTAGGTCAGCTAGCGCTATACTTAGAGATATGGAATAGGGGACTGGGTACTAGCGATAGTATATATACTATTAGCAACCTCACGCAGGCTAGAGACTCTAATTCGGAGGACGACGTTAGCAATAAGGAGGGCGGCGAAGAGGAGAGTAGTAAAGAGGAGGAAGTTAACGACGTTATTAATAAGGAGGATAATATTAATAATAACACGCCTAGCCTG
Organism: Colletotrichum sansevieriae; assembly: GCA_026260285.1. NCBI lineage: Eukaryota > Fungi > Ascomycota > Sordariomycetes > Glomerellales > Glomerellaceae > Colletotrichum > Colletotrichum sansevieriae. The sequence goes on along the minus strand of JAOQIF010000757.1, from coordinate 29,055 downwards.
CTTACTTCGTTAACCCCGCAGAGTAGCTGCTTTGCATCGAGTATACCGTCTCGCGCGCCTCGATCGGTTAATATATTATAGCTATAAAAACGAGGCAAGGTTATTACTACTGCTAAAAGTTAGGTATATATAGGCTAAAGTCTGTAACTTTTAGGCGCGCGGAGAAGGCCTAAGTTAGAAGAGATAGTAGAGGGCGAGTTAGTAATTGATATAGCTCTTACTAACCTTAAGCAGAACTTCTATAGTAAGTTAACGCCCTTATAGTACGTTGCGGTTATAATAGAGCTCTCCTCGAAGCTGCCGAACTCTATGATCTCGCTAGTAGTACTATGGAATAAAATAGAAGGTAATAACGAGCTTAAGAGGTTATATATTAATTAGATGCTAGGGAAGTAGGCGTAAGCATAGGGCGTTTTTTGGTATAGTTTTCATAAGATATATCTATAGCAGCAGCGTTAAAAAAAGCGTGTTTTTTGCTATATATAGACTACTTCAACCCTCGTATTGAAGTTAACTTATTTAACCCCTCTGCCTACCCCTCTACTTCAACTATATCTCTGCTATAGCAATATCCCGAATTTCTGCTACTAACTTGCTGAGGTAGCGATTATCTGCCCGTTACTAAAGTATATTAATATCGCTATTATCTTATCCTTCTCTGGATATTAATTTTTCCTTTATAGGTGCGTAGACCGATAGAAAGTTATAGAGCGCTATTACTATATATATTATAGCGGTCTGTTGCTTTAATATATACTCTAGCGCCGAGCTTCTAATAATATTAAACTTCCGCTTAAGTCGACTAAAAGCCTGCTCGATAATAACCCGTAGCTAGCTATGCCTTAGATTATATAGCTCCTAGGTAGTAACTAGAGGTAAGTCTATATCCCTCTAATCCTGCAGGTAGTAACGGGTCTTATAGTATGGAATACTGAGGCTATTCCTACTACTAAAGCTAGTATTAGCTAGAAAATACCTACCCTCTAGCATAGTAAATCCATAGTTATATATAAACGTTGCTAGCCTCGAGTCGTGGATAGACCCCTCCGCGCTAGCGAGTACGTATGAGAAGGTGCTATTAAATCGGACTGCAGCAAATACGTTCTAGCTGATAAAGCCCTTATAGCACCTCCACGTCTTCTGCTTTTTTTCTCAGATATATATATATATATATTAAAGTACTATTAATAGTACTAACGCAGCCTGAAAAAGCGGCTCTTTTTAGGTCCTCTTCGATCTCTAGTAATATCTCGCTAGGGCTAATAGGTAGTACGTACGCCTTATGGAGGTTGAGGAAGCATATAAGTAGGAACTTAATATGCCTCGATATAGCACTCTAGCTGACTTTGAACTTATACGCAGCCTAGTGCTATATATATCCCCGCCCTAGGATATATAGAAAAATTATTAACTTCTGCTCCGCGTCTATATATCAAGAGTCTATAAACCTAGTATTATTATAGAGCTATCCGATTAAGATTCTAAACTGCTGCTTGCTAAGCCTGAAGAAGTTAAAAAAGCAGTATAGCGACCCCTCTAGCAATCTAGTAGTATATCGCCGAGCTGCTATAGGGCCGCCCTTATTAATAACTACGCGGGAACTACTCAGCAGACCCCCTCGTCGAGAGGCTACTTTAACCGAGGTAATATAGGTAGTAGCTATAACTAAAGTAATAGCCTCGTTAATAGCCTTATTATTATTAGAGTATATCATAGAGGGGTCGATTCTGCCATCGAGATAGTCTAACCGCCCTAGTACTAGATATCTAGTACGCGGAGAGGGTTAGAAACTACCCTCTCTACATACTAGACTTTTTCTATAGCAAAAAGTAGCTTCTAGTAGAATCTAATAGTACTAGCGGCGTCGACAGGGGGGGTATATAGTTATTTTTTGCATAACTCTGCTGCTAAGCTATTATAACAGGGGCCCCTCGTTATACTATAAAAACTACCACCCGATCAGGTTAAGCGTATAAAAAACGGGAATTTCTAGGCTTTTTTGGCCCAGAATATGACCCAGTACTAGTGCTAGTGCTAGTGCTGGCGAGGAGATCATGCCCTAGACTAAGGCCTGAGATATAGAAGGGCGTATCTCTACTGCATAGTATCTATAGATAGATAGCTAGACCGAAAGAATATACCAAACCTTAACTATATATCTTATAAAGTTTAGCAAAGGCTCGCGCGACTAATAAGCAATATAATTAGTTAAAGCCGAATTTTTATATAATAATAGTAAATATATTACTATTAGTATATCCCTATTTAAGGCCCTTATAGGATACTACCCTCGAATAGTTAACTACTACTTGCTAAACGTGAAGATCAGGACCTAAGGGGTTAGTAAAAGGCTTAAGAAGCTAATAGAGGTTTGCTAAAGAATAGCCGAGACCTAGCGATATATAACTAAGATATAAGCTAAGAATATAAATATTAGAAGAAAAGCGTAATTATATAATATTAGAGATATTATAAGACTCTTAATAAAGAACTTCTATTTTACAAAAAGTTAGCAAAAGCTCGCCCTAAGATTTATTCTTATACTAGTTATAGAAGTTATAAGCTCTAATACCTATAGAGTATAACTCCTAGAGAAGTATAGCAGAGCGTATAATATCTTCTCTATTGCTCTACTTAAGCTATAATATAGCTAAAAGCTTACTAAGGGGTAGCTCCTAGACCTTAAAGAAGACCCTAAGGAATAGGAAGTTAAGGATATTATATTATAGAAGGAAGCGCTAATAGGCCCCCTATATTTAGTTAAATAGAAAGGCTAGCTAGTAGAGTATAATACTTAGGAGCCTAAAGAATACTTAGCGAACGCTTTATGAATCCTCGCTAGATTTAAGAAATAGTAGTATAAGTTATATTATAAGTAGGATAACGAGTAGTATAGATTAATAAGAAAAGTTAATTAACTATAAGATAGCTAAAACGCTAAGAGAGGGGGGGGGGGGGGGGGGGGGG
>JAOQIF010000757.1:0-26078 GCA_026260285.1 Colletotrichum sansevieriae | reverse complement strand
CCCTATAAAAGCAATACAAACCCTATAGGTATCTAACCTTATATTACTATAGAAGTCTACTATACCTTCGCTAAAGTTCTACTAGTACTACTACTTATCGTTATTATTATTACCCTCGTTATTATTATTATTATCCTCGCTCTCCTCCTTAGAGCTATTGCTAGTAATACTACTATTACTACCCTAACTATTACTCTCTATAGTATTATTAGAATTGCTATCCTCTATAGCTAAGGACTTATCCTCCTCGCTACTATAAACCTAGTATTACTAAGCTATTGCTAAAGTATTACTAACCTTTTTATAAGAATTAGGTTAAAGCGCGGGACTACTACTAATAACCTCAAAGATAGCAATAAGAGCTTAGTAATAAGCATCGCAAAGCATATAGGAACCTTAGACCTTTAAAGGCTCTTACGAAGGAGGCGTAGATATATAGGTATTGCTCTTTAAAAGCTATATTATTAAGATATTAATAAGCTTATTAAGAAAGGTAGCCTACTTAAAAACATAGGTCTTATTATATAAGTAAGTAGGGAGAGTATCGTCGAGCTATATTATAATCTCCTTAACTAAAACCTTATCCTTAGCCTAGCGAGCTGCTTATAAATATCTATTAGCTCGATAAAAAGGTAAGACTAACTATAAGGTAAAACCTACCTCAAGCGAAACCTATAGATATACCTAGGTATACGAAGCTATACTCTCCTCAATACCTAAAGCGAGGAGTTAGTTCTTATAGTTCTTAGAACTAGGCTTAAGACTAGCAGGGTTTACTAACTAGTTATAGAGGCGTTAGAGAAGCTCCTGCTCTTGCTCTATAGCTATAAAGATATAGAAGATCTCGCGCTACTAATACTAGCTAGTAGTAATTATATAGATATAATACTTAACCTAGTTCTAATAGAAACGAGTAGTACTAATAAGATAAATAAGAATCTAGAAATAGGAAAAGTTAGCCTATACCTTCCCTAAACGATCGCTAAACTCACCTTATAGCACTTAACACTACGAACCCGGTATAACTTATATATATAATTACTATTGCATCGATAGGTGCAGACGACCTAGGTATTCTTAGGGAGCTATAGCGCGCAGCTAATATAGGGTTCGCTACTACCCGCCTAGTTATGCTAATAGTCGCTACTACTAAGTTTAGCCTTAGTAGGGCTATACTTAGCAAGGAGTTAGCTAATAAGGCTCTTAGTGCTTATAATATTAAAGGAAGTACTAAAAGATAAGGAGGGTCTATAAAGGCTTAATAAAGGGCTTAGATAATATGAAAATAGTTATTAAATAATATAGTATAATAAGGAGGGAAAAGAACTAACCCTAGGGCGGGAAAAAGCTATTATTTTATAGATAGCTAAAGAGACCTCGCTAAACTATTGCAAAGGTAGATATAACTTCGGATAGCAAAGAATAGCAATTACTTATTATAGTAGGTATTACCTACTAGGAGGTAGATATAGTAAATTAGTAGTAATAGTTACTATCTAACCTACTTAATAGCCTCATAACGCACCTATTTAGAAGGGGGATAATAGGATAAAAAACGAAGTTATTATAAGGGTATAGTATAAGAAAGTGCTCGCTAGATAAAGGGCGAATAGCAGGAGAATAAAAACGAAGTTATTATAAGGATAACTGCCCTCTTTTAAAAGGAAATAATAGGATCCCTTTAGAATAGCTTAGATAGAGAGCATAAAAGGGCCTAAAAGGAAAGGAACTATAAAGAATAGGACTATAGGCTTAGCTATTATATCTATAACTCTAAGGGCCCTATTATCTTTTAGCGAATACTTAGCAAATAGTTATTACGCTAGATAATAATAGTAATAAGTGAAGGACCGGGACCCACCCCGGATAGCTAAGAAGGATAATAATAAAGAGCTAACCTATAATACCCAATCTTATAATAGGGACTACTATAATTAGAAGGGGGATAATTATAAGGGACTAGATACCTAGACTAGAGAAGCTAGAGATATTTTAGCTAGTATAAGCTAAAGGGATAGAGAGGCCTATAGGTCTAGGGTATAGAACCCTTATAGTAAAGACCTAGTAAATACTTACTAAAGGCTAGAAATAAAGGATCTTAGAAGAAGTAAGCAAAAGTAGTATAATAATACTAATTCTACCTTTTAGGTGCTTCTGCTATTAGTTCGACCTGACCGTGGCTCTTAGCCCCTCGATACCTTTACAAATAAGCTAATCTTCCCTTATTATACTAGTAGATTTGCTAGTAAGGCGCGCTATATTATAATTTAGGGGTTTTTAATAAATCTTAGGTAATTACTTAGCAGGAGCTTAGTTGCTTAATATAGTAATAATTAGCTTATACTAGTTAGCTATTATAATTATAATCTATTATATTAGCACTTAGCTAGTTGCTTTATCTAACCCTCTAGCTTAGGCTAGCTTATTAGCTATAGCTATAAATATATAGCCCTATAGCCTATCTAGTCTATAGGGAAGGGTCTTATATTCCCTATTTTCCTATATATACTTATTATCTAAGTAGTAAGTGCTTAGTATAGGCAGCCTATCCTCTTTAGGGCCTCTAGCCTCGCTTAAAGCATAGCCTCTTGCTTCCCCTTATTAGCTTATATTATCCTCTAATTATTTACTAGGGTTATCTTCCTTATATAGGTTTATATAGGCTATTTTACTCTATACTTAGCAAATATTAGGCATAAGTTCTTTAGCCTAATTAGTAGGCATTACTTAGGTATATAGTATTATTATTATTACTAACTTTCCTAAAGCAAGGTAAAAGCAAAAGAATTATAAAGGTATTTAGGAGCTAAGGGCTATAGTTAGGTTAAATTAATAATAGAAGCACCTAGAAGGTAGGTCTAGTATTATTATACTACTTTTGCTTACTTCCTCTAAGATCCCTTATTTCTAGCTTTTAGTAAGTATTTACTAAGTCTTTGCTATAAGGGTTCTATACCCTAGATATATAGGCCTCTCTATCCTTTCAGCTTATGCTAGCTGAGGTATCCCCAGCTTCTCCAGCCTGGGTGTCCAGTCCCTTATACTAAATAGCCTTATCAGAGAAGGCGTATTAAATAATATAGGAAGTTCTATAGCTATAATAAGGATATAGGAAGTTCCTTAGTTATGCTATATATATATAAGATATAGAACCTCCTCACCTGAAACTATGGGAAAAGACCTAATGATAATATTAATATATTATACAATGCGAACAGGCCCACTGAATCCAACAGGACAGATTCGTAACAGAGCGGCGAATTTGACTTTAGGTATGAGTATCCACGGTCTAGGACTAGAGTCCGCACATAGTAGAGGCATTACAAGGATTTTCAACGGCAAGCAGTTACTTCCCTATAGAGAGTAGTAATACACACCTTTCACAACTTTCCTCACGTCATGTAAGCACTTCACTTTGTATCTTGCGCTATATTGTACTTAATTCGATGAGCTGCGTAGTGCATATCGTCCACCACTGTTACTACAAGAAAGTCATTTGCTAGCATTTCGCTGGTTTAACGTTCGAAGTAGTCTTGGCTCATCTCCAAAGTGCTTTAACAGTTCGGATCACCACCAGGCTATGCAAGTCAGTAAAACACCACGCCATGCAGGATCAATAGCCGATTGTACTAACTCCGCAAGGGTCACTTGGTCCACTTTTCGGCTCCCGCACCTCCAAGTTGGCAGCTGGCTGTAAAAAGTTGTGAACGGCTTGCCTCAAGCTAGAGAAGTTAGAGGGGCTCAAACCTCTTGAGCAGGCACGGCAAGAACAAGAGTCGCAAAAGCGACGGTGAGAAGAGCGTAGAATTTCATATTTCAAAATTCCTGAGAGTAGAAAACCAGTAGAAGAATGATGTTAATGTCAAGTAGATGCATGTGTGAAGCAAAAGAGGATTTCGTCTTATTGTTGCGGGGTGTCTGCGGCATTTATATTTTTTGGTTCTTGAGACTCTTTTCTTTGAGTCAGGTAGCATTTCATACCCGTGCTAACGTCGATGGAATTGCTATGCGCGAATAGTAGGACGATGTTTCAGTGAATGTGGGTCCAAGACGTTGTCTAGTGTCTGAATGATTGAGCAACCTATCAACAACTTTAGACAGACATATAATTTTAGAATCATGACTCTACAAAACGTTGTTAGCAAGGAAAGCCTAGGGTTTCTCCATACTCGGTACGAAGTATGAAGTCATTGTGCCGTTACTGCCGGCTACGAGGGCCATCACAAACTAGAGACACTCTCCCACCGGCCCTATTTCTTGCCTCTCGATATCACGGCCGACTCAGCACAGAGCAGCTTAAAATCAGCTATCAAATTGTCCTTGGCCTGTATCTCGTTGGTGCAGCACTTCCTTGAATTCATGTTGATAACCCTAGCCCTCGGAATGCTCAAGTGTCACGAGCCTGGATGAGATCGTAGGGGAAAGGACGTACCGGACTTACCGGACTACCCTATGAGGGTCCGTAGAAGGAGGATACCGGGTGGCGCCTTGGATAACAGGCTATGCTAGGAGTCCATAGGAGGGGAATACTAGTAGCACCCCGGGTAATAGGCTATCCTAGGGAAGTCTATAGGTAGGGGGCACTAGGTAGCTCCCTATATAAGCCCTCTAAATCCTTACGCACCCTTATATAGTAGACTAGAGGGTTAGAGAAGAATGAACGTTACGACTTTGCACTTATCTATACTAACTCTTTCACTCTATACTATACCACCTTTATAACACGTTCTTCTCTCTACCTATGCTAATAGGGGTGCAAACCGTTAGAGCAGTGCTACGTATAATAACAATACCTACCCGCAGGTCTACTAGGGAGGCAAGATCCCCCGCTAGATAGGAGCTACTAAATAGCTAAACTCAGGATAAGATACCTATCGATTAGAATAACGAAGAGAGCACTAGTGAGGAACTAGTTAATTAATTAATAGAGGCTGAATTAGATCGTCTTATTAAAGAGGAAGAAAAGAAGAGTCGACTAAAGCATAAATAAGAACATCTTAAGGCCTTAAGAGCTAGCTAACTATTAATCCTAATAGATAACCCTACTACCTACTAGGTAGTTATTAGTAGTAACCCCGAGGCGAAGAAGCACCAGTTAGAACTTTAGGAGAAGCACCTCCCGATGCTTAGGTATAAAGGGGGTACCTAGACTAACTATAACTAATTCATATTTAACCTCGATATGCGATTTAAAATAAATGAAATTACCTCAGACCTTAAGAAGGTGCTATATACTACCGGGTGCCTAGAAGGATTAGTAGCAAAGCGATAGACCTTATACCTTTCTATTAGATATAATAATAAGGCGAAGAATATTACTTAGATATTAATAGAGGACTAGTTAACTAATAGCATAGCTAATAAGGGGTCTAGGATCCTTAGCATATAAACTCAGCTTGAACGGGCCTACTAGCAACCGGGATAGTTATACTAAAACTTTATTAATTACTACGAAGGGATTAAGGCAGAGAGCCCCTACTAATAACTAGAGGAGATCCGGGTAGCTAATATAGTAGCTAGGTTAGACCCTAAGCTCTAATACTATATTATAGCAAACGGATTACTAAAGACGCGGCTCGAACTTAATACGAGGGCTAGGAACGCCGAACTTATGATTAATATATAAGCATATAGGCTACTAGTGAGGGACTAGAGGACTAACTACAAGGGATAATAACCAGAGGGCTAAGCCACTAATCTAGAGGAACGGACCGAGACTATAAGGGGGGACCGCAGCTATACTAATGCCTACTAGGAGCCTACTAAGGACTCGTTATAGGATACTAGGAGGGAAACTATCTATTATAGTTATAATAGGAAAGGCTATATCTTACTAAGGTACCCGTACTATAAGAAATGCAGCTATACCTGCTACGAAGGCAAACTATACCCTAGCGAATAACCAGAGGAGAACCAGGTGACCACGCAGACGGTTTAGTAGGATAGCAACTAGCTATATCGCTTCGAAACGATAATATAGGTCCGGGTTGCGGGTAGCTGGAAGACTAGTACCGCGCTTATTAATTGCAGAGCCGATAAGAATATTATAGACTGGAGGGTTATAACCGATACCTAACTAGGAGCTAATAACTTAGAACCTATGAGGGGAATATAGGCGTCCAAGGGACCTAACTATAGCGTACGGAAGTTAGTCACCCGAATAACTAATAGTATAGGCGTCCAGCGGACGGTTTCGCATAACTTCAGGATTAGTAATAATAATAGCTATAATGCTATTCTAGGGATCCCTTAGTATATATCGGAGTGCCCTAATATTAATTAGAGGGAGTTAGGCTAGACCTTTCCCCTATGCAAGAAGAGTATTCGCCCTATTATAACTATAAAAGAGCTTAGGCGTGCTAAAAACGAAGCAAGAGCAGTACTTATAGGGGTACTGCGGATCAACCGGATATTAACTACTACCTACTAGGAGTATAACTAGGAACCTGACGATACTAAACCGAAGATCCTACCGGAGTACTAGGATTTTGAAAAGGTATTTGATATTAACCTAGCAGGAACTATACCAGAGTTTGGAACTACTAGGAGCTACCCTATTAACCTAGAGCCCGGGACCGAGCCCCTATTTAGACCGATCTACCCCCTAGCTAAGAAGGAGTTAGAGGAGTTGAGGGACTATATCCATAAGGCCTTATAAAAGGGATAGATTCGCCTATCAATAAGTCTAGCAGGGGCGCCGATCTTATTTATCCTAAAGAAGGGGGGCAAGTTAAGGTTATATATAGACTACCGGGGACTTAACCGGGTAACTACTAAGAACTGCACCCCTCTCCCCCTAATTAATAAAATCCTCGATCAGCTTTCCTAAGCGAAGTACTTCACTAAGCTCAACCTTAAAAACGCCTACTACTAGGTGAGGATCCGAGATGGAGACGAGTAGAAGATAGCATTCTATACGCAATATAGTTACTACGAATATTATATTATGCTATTTAGGCTTGTTAACGCACCTGCTACCTTCTAGACGTTTATTAATAAGTTACTTATAGGCCTAGTTAATATTATTTGTATTATATATTTAGATGATATTTTGATATTTATTAATAATATAGACTCCTATATAAATACGGTGAGATAGGTACTCACCCGGTTAGGAGCTAATAGGCTCTATGCGAACCCCGATAAGTGCGAATTCCATAAGGAACAGATTGACTTTCTTAGGTTCGTGGTTTCACTAGATAGCATCGCTATAGAATAGGAAAGGGTCTAGGCAATCGCTAAGTAGCTAGTACCTACTACGATATAATAAATTTAGCAATTTCTAGGATTTATAGGGTTTTATAGGAGATTTATTAAGAATTACTCTAAAATCTATAGCCCGCTTACCAACCGACTTACTAATATAGCTAAAGGATAACCGGTTATAACTAGCGAGGCACTAGTTGCCTTCTATTAGCTCTGCGCTTTATTTATAGAGGCACCTATTTTGTAATACTTCGATCCTATGCTCCTAATTCGCATTGAAACCGATGCGTTAGACTTCGTAATAGGGGCGATATTAAGCTAGCTAGAGGGCGATATATAGAGACTAGTAGCGTTTATATCTCAGAAGCTTAAGGGTGCGCAACTGCGATATAGCACGCCGGAAGCAGAGCTACTAGCTATCAAGGAGGCAGCAGTAAGGTAGCAGCACTATCTGCTTTACTCTCAGCACTACATTCAGTTTATTACTAACTACTTAGGTCACTAGTACCTTGCTGATAAGAAGACGCTCAATAGCTATTAGGCACGGCTACTATAGGACCTATTAATATTCGACTTCGAAATCGAGTACTAGCTAGGTCGCTATAACCTAGCTAATAGCCTCTCATGAAGACCTGATTATACCCCTGAGGATATGGAGATCGAGGAAGCTAGAGATTCGCTCCTATAGGACTTTCTATAATAATTTAACTAACCTACTATCTAAAAGGTAGGCACCAGGTGATAATAAGGCGCTTAACTATTAAATACCTTCCCTAAATAACTTATACTCTCGCTTCAGGACTAAGTTAAGAAAGCCTAATAGAAAGACCCCTTTTATATTAATAAGGAGTAGGAATAACGAGGGATAAGGTAGTCACTAGATAATACCAGTACGCTATGATATTATAAGGGCCTATATATTCCTAATAACTACCCGCTTTAGAAAGAAGTCCTTAGAGCGTTCTACGACGAACTATCCGGAGGTTACTAGGGGGTTACTAAGATACTAAAGAGGATTAGGAAGTCGTTTTTCTGGAATTCGCAGAAGAGCGATATAAAGGAATATATTAAGACGTATATAACGTATTAGCGCACGAAACCGAGATACTACCTCCTATATAGCAAACTAGTACCCCTACTAGTACCTACCCGACCCTTCTAATAAATATTGATCGACTTTATCACTAAATTGCTGCTATCCCTCATAGCGGGGAATAAGCCTTATGATAGCATTCTCGTCGTTATCAACCGATTTATGAAATACTCCCTATATATCCCTACTAGGGAGTTACTTATAGCTAACGGGTTAGCTGCACTACTCACTAAATATGTTTTCCTTATATTCGGGCTCCTAGAAGCTATTATATCTAACCGAGGATTGCTATTTACTAGCAATTTTTAGGCTAAAGTATGCTACCTACTAGTTATTAGGAGGAAACTCAGTACTGCTTTTCACCCCTAAACCGATAGCTAAATAGAACGCTAAAATCAGAGCATCGAGCACTTTTTATAAGCTTTCTATAATATTAACTAGGATAATTAGGCAATATAGCTCGACCTAGCTTAATTTATTTATAATAACTCCTATTATGAGGCTACTAAGACACTACCCGCTAAACTACTAATAGGATATTCTCCCTGCGGACCTAATAACGTCGAACCCTAATAAAAAGTCTCAATAGTCCTAGCAGCAAATAACAGAGTTCGGGGTCTACTTACCTAGAGGTTAGCTATTACTAACCTGCTTTATAAATATAATGAAAAATATAGCAAGTTCTATAATCAGAGGAGGACCCCTATTATTTTCGCTATAGGAGACCTTATATTACTTTCGACTAAAAATATTAAGCAAAGGCGGCTTTCTCAAAAACTTTCCGATAAATACCTAGGCCTATTCAGGATCTAACGGGTGATTAACAGAGGACGAGCATATAAGCTATAAATAGATAAAAACTACCGAATTTATAATATTTTCACGCCTATGTAATTAGAACCCTTTTTTAGCTCAGCCGTCCTACTACGAGAAATCCTAATCGATAATAATAATAACAACATCTATATAGTAGACCATATCGTCACCTATAGGGGCCCTAGACGGAACTGTTAATACCTCATCAAATAGAAGGGCTATAGTGAACTAGATAATTCATAGGAACCGCAACGTAATATATCTATTGATTTACGAAACGACTACGAAGCCAAATTGCAGGCAGAAATATCACGATCCCTATATAATTTAACGGGTAACTAGTAGGTAGTTAGAAATAAGGCATACCGGCTGGGTATTTCAATTCACTGGCCCGAAGGCCCTCTAACGAGACGATAGAAATAAGAAAAATGCCCGAAGGCGACTAGATACTTGCCCGAAGGCAACCGAAAACTACCCAGAGCTTATTAGCAGCCTACCAGGGGCGCCCCGAAATTTTTGAATCCCCTAGGTGCTAGCGCCTATCTCATCAGAGCTATTATCCTCGCTACTAGAGTTAGTAGCAATAACTTCGTAGTTCTAAAAAATATTAGAAATATCAACCGGATAAGTACTAGTAAGGCATAGGCAAGGCTTATATAGACTTATAACTTTATTATAGGAGTCTAGCGACTCCTAGGCATGCATAGCCTGCAACTCCTACGCCTCTACCTAACGCTTAGTAAACCGCTCTATCTCAGAGTAGTAATAGCAGAGCTCCTTATACTACTTATATAGTAGTTTAGTTTGCTTTTCCACCTCCTTAGAGAAGCGCTACTAGTAAGTAGTAGCCTCCTCTAAGGTAGCTACCTAGCAATCCTCTATCTCTATAGAGATCTCAGCCTCCTCTGCCTTATATTTCTTAGGTATAATATTAGCGTCGTTTTTCTTAGCTTAGAGGGCCTTCTTAACTATAAGCTAAGTAGCGAGGATCTCCTCCTAAGTACGATTAGATACTAGCAATAAAGCACTAGAGAGGCACTAGAGAGGCACTAGATAACCTACCTTATTCTCAGCATACTACGCCCGAATATCAGGCTCGGAACTGCCCTTATCCATAAGGCGCTTTAGCTTATTAGTAGCGCCTATTATACAACGGGTAGGCTATAGAGAGTTAGCAGCTAAGTACTAGAAATAATATATAAAACCTATATTAATATAGGCTTTACTATTACCTATTTTAGTATAATGCTTATATTTAGTCGAGGCGTCTAAAATCATATAAATAAGCAATAAGTTCCGAAGCGAAACTAGTAAAGCACTAGATAAGTACTAGCTAAGGACTAGGTGCTTACTATTACTCTCGAAATAGATTATTAGGCTTATGAGGAGCTTGATCTCGGGGATATCCTCCTTAGGGGGCTCCTACTTCACCTGCGCTAGAAGGCAGCAGCAGTAGGAGTACCCCCGGAGCTCACCTGCTATAGGGATATAGGAGGTATCTAGCGTACTAGCGGGGAAAGGAGCGGCGTTAGTAGCAGCAGAAGATATAATAATAGATTCGTTATATAATAATTAAGATAAAGTTATAGTAGGAGAGCGGGAGACTAATAGCAACTTATTAGTATTATAATCTAAAGAAGTAAGAGAAAGGATTTTAGCAGGGCGAAATTTCAAATAATATTTATACTTTTCGACTCGATACTAAAATCGGCTTTTTGCATAACTAAAATAAAGATAATCCCTAGATTATTATATTATTCGCTTTTATTTAACCCTACTATATATAGGGAGGTACTAGATAACTACGGGGTAACGACTAGCAAACCCCTATATAATAATAACAACCTCTTTCACCCCTAGAAGGAGAATATCTTTATTACCCCTATAAAGCTACTAAAAATATAATAATAACTAGAAAATATAATAATTCAGAGGGCGAATTCAAAGCGATAAAAACGAGCCTAAATAATAATACGTTTAGGTATAACCCCACGAAGGAAGGAATAACCCTCGCGAGGGAGTTTGGCTATAGGTATCCGGATAACTACTAGGTAGCCCTGGACCTTTTAGATAGAGAGCTATAAGAGTAGCTAGGGTAGAGGATAAGATGCCCTACTACTAGCTAACTACTCTTCTAAGCTCCTCTAAGCTATAACTTTTCAGATAGAGAGCTATAAGAGTAGCTAGGGTAGAGGGCAGGTACCTCACTACTAGCTAACTGCTCCTCTGAGCGCTTCTAATTACTTTTCTTTTTATATAAAAAGCTATAAGAGTAGCTAGGGTAGGAGATAGGTGCCTTACTACTAGCTAACTGCTCTTCTAAGCTTCTCTAAACTATTCACGCAGAAAGATATAAGAGTAGCTAGGGTAGAGGATAGATACCTCACTACTAGCTAACTGCTCTTCTAAGCTTCTATACCTATAAAGTCCCTTAATACCTAGGTATAGAGCTATAAGAGTAGCTAGGGTAGAGGATAGCATGCCCTACTACTAGCTAACTACTCCTCTGAGTTACCTAGCTATTTAAGGAAGAGTTATATAACTAGACCTAGGGATGCTAAATTCTAGACCTATAGGAACTATAAACTAGGAAGGCTTATAGGAAGCAACTAGGTAGGTACTAGGTACCCTCTAGATAACTATAGAGTAGCCTAGTCTGAGGATAGACTAGTTTAGAGAGGGGGGATCGTGTTATAAGCCTAGATAAGATTATAGGGGAAAGGACGTACCGGACTTACCGGACTACCCTATGAGGGTCTATAGAAGGAGGATACCGGGTAGCGCCTCGGATAACGGGCTACGCTAGGAGTCCGTAAGAAGGGAATACTAGTAGCACCCCGGGTAATAGGCTATCCTAGGGAAGTCCGTAGGTAGGGAGCACCGGGTAGCTCCCTATATAAGCCCTCTAAATCCTCACGCACCCTTATATAATAGACTGGAGGGTTAGAGAAGAATGAACGTTACGACTTTGCACCTATCTATACTAACTCTTTCACTCTGCACCATACCACCTTTGTGACATCAAGCTCGAATGTACGATTCAGGGCTGTTAACTGAAACTGACATTCGCGTGCCGAAGTAGCCGATTGCGTAGGCCTATTGCGCGTATTTCTCGATGATAATTGGGACTTTAATTTCCTGTAGCAATTGATACGGAACTGTTTGAGTTTTCGACTACTTCCAGAGTCATCTACTCTGACGATGTCACTTAGCATATATCACGCCACCGATCAGTAAACATATCATTTAATACGCTTTATGACTCGTACTCAATGTGCACCGCAAGATCTAACTGAGGCTAAAACCTAAAATGTTTAGTATATATACTGAAGTCTCTCGTGCAGGTCAATTTCTTCTGTAAGAATATTACCATTCTCCATAAATATATCAAGAGCACCATGTCGCCAGTACAGCGTTATACGAAGTCAGTTCAGACAGCCCTACTTCACTTTGGGAGCAGGGTCATCTGGGTGACTGCTGGCCTCGTTGCAGCTCTTGCAGCTCTGATGTGCATTGTTTGTACTGATGTGACACTCAGTCACTATGAGCCGCGGCTTCAAACCATCATTGTTTCATATGATCCATTGATCATGTACCTGGAAACTTTTTAAGTCCAAGGGAAATCGATCATTTGCGTAAGCTGGCGTAAGTAACGAAGCCTAATGGCAGGTGCTCTGTGATTGATACGTTATGGTTCTGATTAAAACCTTGTTTATAGCGAGGGAAAATACAATCGCTCCCTAGTTACCGACGCCAAAGGCATCAACATCGAAGTAGCTGAGCGCAAGAGTTCGACTGCAATACTGTCTCGCAGCGATACTGTCGTACAATTAGTCATGTCTCGTGCTGCCAGGTTCCAAGGATTCCTTCCTTTATCTAACTTCGAAAATCTCCAAGTTACTAGTTACACATCCGGCGGCGAATATAAACCCCACTACGATCTCTTGTGGAAAACAGCTGTTGAAACAAGCATTCACAGCTTGAGGCCTAACGAGACAGAGCGATTAACTACTATTTTTGCTATACTAGACGACAGCTGTAAAGAAAGATGTGGTACAGAGTTCTCGCGGATTCACGTCAACTGGGGAGCCGAGGACAAGCAATGGTGTAATTATGTAGATTGTAACGCTGAGAGGCTTACTTTCCAGGTGAAAGCTGGTAACGCGATCTTCTGGAAAAATCTTAGGGAGAATGGCTCAGTCCACGAGGATACGCTTCACGCCGGTTTACCGTTACTCAAGGGAGTGAAGGTTGGCATTAATATCTGGGCTAGGACAGGACAGTATCTACATTAAGTTTCTGATATTAATGTCGGAATAGGATATCACTGGATATCAGCTATCCAGCGCAGTTCGGCCGATCGCGTTAGTTCGGGCCCGGGGTAGCTACGGCCGCAAGGGATGACCTCAGCTTAATAACCTAACCACAGCTGCTAGCCCCTAGATAGCTTCCTCCCCTCTTCGCGCTGAATAAGGATAAGAATGACAACAGTATTATCCCCTTCGTCACCCACGTTACCGTATACGGTATATCGAATCCCCTGTGATTCCAACATTTACGTAGTTAGATCCTATAGTTAGTCATTCTACGGTAAAATGTGAAGCTCGTATCAATGGAGGTTCTACGCCTGTGAAGGAATTCGTATGGATTATATCGAAGCTCGGGATGCTGCCTACACACATAATCCAAAACCTCCACGTAACCATGCCGTATTACTCTTCAAAGTAGATAGCTACCTTCGTCTCCTTCTTGCTATTGAAGCGGCTATAGTACTCTAGCACAGCTTCAATATAAATAACAGCACTTATCACGAAGCTAGGATAGTTTACCGCTATTAATAAGGTCGATCAGCAAGGGTGCATACTTCTTTAGATCTATAGCTTCCGTCCGGAAGCTCAAACCCGTAGCAAAAAAGGTCGAGATAGGAAAAGGGATCGTAGGCGACATATTACCAGTATATAACGCACTAGGTAAGCTACTCTAAAACTCATAACCGACTAACTAACTAATACCTCCTCCGAAATATACTATATTAATTATCTACTGCACGATAATTGTTGCGAAGATAAGGCGCAATTGCTGCTTAGCAATCGTGGTTCCACTTTTGCAACAGTTATGAGCCCTTTGACTCTGCCAGTTATCGTGTTATTTTTGAGCAGCAAAAGCCCACATTCGAATCCTGACTCTAGCATACCCGGAAGGGATTTTTCCCCCCTTAGTAGAGATCGTAGAGGGATTATAGAGTTCAGATCCAGTAGACGAGTCTCCAAGATCTGAGGGGGTGTATTGCGAAGATAAGGCGCAATTGCTGCTTAGCAATTGTGGTTCTACTTTTGCAACAGTTATAAGCCCTTTAACTCTGCTAGTTATTATATTGTTTTTGAGCAGCAAAAGCCCACGTTCGAATCCTAACTCCGGCGTACCCGGAAGGGATTTTTCCCTACTTAGTAGAGATTATAGAGGGATTATAGAGTTTAGATCCAGTAGACGAGTCTCCAAGATCTGAGGGGGTGTGTTGCGAAGATAAGGCGCAATTGCTGCTTAGCAATTGTGGTTCCACTTTTGCAACAATAATACTCTAGTCTATCTCGAAGCTAGTATTTAGAGCCTCTATACTAACGCAGTCAAGAGTGCGCATCACCCCGCGCGGTTCGCACACTAAGATTTAAGCGACGGGGTCTTTCTTTACGAAGTTAATCGGGATAGTGTCACGAGCCAGGATAACATCGCGGGGGAAAGGGCTTAGCGGGCCAAGTAGGGAAGTCTATAGGAGTTAGGAGATATAGAGAGGTATTAAGTAGCCCCTAGATAAGTCCTCTAGCCCTTATATAATAAGTTAGAGGGCTAGAGAAGAATATTTAACCTTAGCTATATCTAATTATACTAACTCTATTATTCTATATTATATTATTTTATAGTATATTTTTCTGTTATACTTATATTAATAGGGGTATAGATTATTAGAGTAGTATAATATATAATAATATAATACTTATTTATATGTCTATTAGAGAGGTAAATATAGTATTATTATTAAGATCCCTTATTAGCTAAGAGCAACTAGATAGCTAAACTTAGAATAAGATACCTATTAAATAGAATAATAATAAGGGTATTAATAGAGAACTAGGTAGCTAATTAATAGAAGCTAAATTAAATTAGCTTATTAAAAAAGAAGAAAAAAAGAGTTAACTAAAGTATAAATAAGAATATCTTAAGGCTTTAAGACCTAGCTAATTACTAACTCTAATAAGTAACTCTATTACTTATTAAGTAATTATTAGTAATAACTCTAAGGCGAAGAAGTACTAATTAGAACTTTAGGGGAAGCACCTCCTAATACTTAAGTATAAAGGGGGTACCTAGACTAATTTTAATTAATTATATTTAATCTTAATATATAATTTAAAATAAATAAGATTATATTAAACCTTAAAAAGGTATTATTTATTACTAGGTATTTAAAAGGATTAGTAGTAAAGTAATAAACCTTATACCTCTCTATTGACTATAATAATAAAGCAAAGGATATTACTTAAGTAATAATAAATGACTAGTTAACTAATAGTATAGCTAATATAAAGTCTAGGACCTTTATTATATAAACCTAGCTTAAATAGGCTTACTAGTAACTAGAACAATTATATTAGAGCCTTATTAATTACTATAAAGGGATTAAGGTAGAGAGCCACTATTAATAGCTAGAGGAGATCTAGGTAGCTAATATAGTAGCTAGGCTAGGCCTTAAGCTCTAGTATTATGTTATAATAATTAAATTACTAAAGTTATAGCTTAATCTTAATATTAAAGCTAGAAATACTAAACTTATAGTTAATATATAGATATATAAGATATTAGTAAGGGACTAGGGGATTAATAATAAGGGATAATAACTAGAGGGCTAAACTATTAACCTAGAGGGATAAACTAAAGCTATAAGGGGATAGGCTTATAGGGATTATAATAATACTAATAACTACTAGGAGGATACTAAGGACTTACTATAGGATACTAGGAAGGAAATTATTTATTATAATTATAAAAAGAAAAGCTATATCGCGCTAAGGTACCTATACTATAAGAAGTATAGCTACCCCCGCTATAAGGGTAAACCTTATCCTAGTAAAGAACTAGAGGAGGATTAGGTAGCGATATATATAGTCTAATAGAATAATAACTAGCTATATTATATTAGATTAATAATATATGTCTGGGTTATACGTAGCTAGAAGACTAGTATTATACTTATTAATTATAAAGCTAATAAGAATATTATAAATTAGAGGATTATAGCTAATACCTAACTAGAGGCTAATAAGTTAGAACCTATTAGGGGAATATAGGAATCTAAGGGATCTAACTATAATATATAAAAGTTAATTACTTAAATAACTAATAGTATAGGTATCTGGTAGATAGCTTTATATAACTTTAGGATTAGTAATAGTAATAGTTATAATACTATCCTAGGGATCCCTTAGTATATAATAGAGTGCTTTAACTTTAACTAGAAGGAGTTAGACTAGACCGTTCCCCTATATAAGAAGAGTATTCGCCTTATTATAACTAAGAAGGAGCTTAGGCGTATTAAAAAAAATAAGGGTAGTACTTATAGGAGTATTATAAGTTAACTAGATATTAACTACTAATTACCTAGAGGATATTAAGGAGTAAGATACTAAGGAGATCGAAATAAATATCCTATTAGAGTACTAGGACTTTAAGAAGGTATTTAATATTAATCTAGTAGGAACTATACTAGAGTTTAGGATTATTAGGAGCTACACTATTAACCTAGAGCCTAGGACTAAGCCCCTATTTAAACCTATTTACCTACTAGCTAAGAAGGAGTTAGAGGAGTTAAGGGACTATATTTATAAAGCCTTATAAAAGGGGTAGATTTACCCTTTAATAAGTCTAGTAGGGGTGCTAATTATATTTATCCTAAAGAAGGGAGGTAAGTTAAAGTTATATATAGATTACTAAGGATTTAACTAAGTAACTATTAAGAACTATGCCCCTCTCCCCCTAATTAATAAAATCCTTAACTAGCTCTCCTAAGTAAAGTACTTTACTAGACTTAACCTTAAGGATACTTATTACTAGGTAAAGATCTAATAGGGAGATAAGTAAAAGATAGCATTCTATATATAATATAGCTATTATAAATACTATATTATATTATTTAGGCTTATTAACGCACCTACTACCTTATAGATATTTATTAATAAGTTACTTATAAGCCTAGTTAATATTACTCATATTATATATTTAGATAATATCCTGATTTTTACTAATAAGATAGACTCCTATATAGAGATAATATAATAATTACTTACCTAGTTAGAAGCGAATAGTCTCTATAGAAACCCTAATAAGTATAAATTCTATAAGGAATAGATTAACTTTCTTGGGTTTATAGTCTTAGTAAAATAGAATTATTATAGAATAGGAGAGAGTTTAGGTAATTACTAAGTAGCTAGTACTTATTATAATATAAGAGATTTAGTAATATCTAGGATTTATAGGGCTCTATAGGAGATTTATTAAGAACTACTCTAAGATTTATAGCTTATTTACTAATTAACTTATTAACATAGCTAAGAGATAGCTAGTAATAATTAGAGAGGTATTAGTTACCTTCTATTAGCTCTATTTTATACTACTTTAACCCTATACTTCTAATTTAGATTAAAAATAATATATTAGACTCTATAATAGGGGTAATATTAAGCTAGTTAGAGGGGGATATATAGATACTAAGAGTATTTATATCTTAGAAGCTTAAGGGTATATAACTATAATATAATATATTAGAGGTGGAGCTACTAGCTATCGAGGAGGTAGTAATAAGGTAATAATACTACTTTCTTTACTCTTAGTATTATATCTAATTTATTCCTAACTACCTAGGTTATTAATACCTCGCTAATAAAAAGATACTTAATAGCTACTAGGCTTAGCTATTATAAGACCTATGAATATTTAAAATTAAATATAAGCTAGGTTATTATAACCTAGCTAATAGCCTCTTATAGAGACCTAACTATACCCTAGGGGATATAGAGGTTAATAAAGCTAGGGACTCGCTCCTATAAGATTTTCTATCATATTTTAATAAGGCTACTATTTAGAGGGTAGGCACTAGGTAGTAATAGGGTATTTAACTATTAAGGAACTCGTTGGAATAACTTATACCCTCGCTCTAGGAATAAATTAAGATATATATAATATATTAGTATACGAAGCTAAGATACTACTAGAAAGGGCTAGAACTAGTATGAATTATGAAGGATAACAAATAATTTAACTCTACTTATAAATAGGTGAGAATATTAAAAATAGGCTTAAAATATATATAAAGTGATTTAAAGATCTAATTAAAAGAGATTATCTAAATGAGAAACGAATTCGCTAAAAAATAATAAAAAACGACGTATAGGATTATTAAGGTACTAATAATAATAATACCTAAATGATACTAAAGTCTACTATACTTCTCTCCTCTACGCTCTATTCTATAGTCCTCCTATAATAGGCCTATGCGCTAAGGGAGCTTTTTAAAAGCTATATAGCTAAGTCTATCTTATTCTATTCTAATTATCCCCTCAAGACTCTTTATAATATTGTAAAGGAGAGTCTTAATAAATAAATAAACTACTTTTATAAAAACTACGAGCAAACTCTATTTATAAATCCCTTCTATTAATAATATTTTCTAATCAGCCGATCTTATTACTAAGAAGGTCCCTTAGGTTTAACTATTTTTTATTATGAGTTATATCTTAATAACAGCCTTATTACCTCTTCTTCCTTATTATACTCCTTATCTTACTCTAATTTTTAATATAGCTAAAACTATCTACCTTATTGTACTAGGTATAGAAAGTTATAATAATATGCTCTTTTAGGCATATTCTACTTAATCTAATCCTATTAGTTAACCCTCTATTAGATATAGTCTATATAGTTATAATTACGCTTATTTAAAGGATTAGGTTGCTTAGGGTATAATAATATATTTATAAGTATAGTTCTTAGGCGTAGCTTCGTAATTATATTATAACTTAGGATTTATAAGACTTATAACTAAAGTTAGTATCTAAGGTATTTAAGCTTATTATCTAGTATTCTAAATAAGGTAGACCTAGACAATACTAATAATTTATAAATAGGTAAGGGATATTCCTTAAGGAGATAGCGTAATAATATTATTATTCCTAAAGTCTACTATATTACTATCTATAAGTAAAGGAGTAAGAGGGCGTATAAGGAAGAAAGGTGCCTTTTTAAAGTCTTCTTTGCTTAATAGGGTATCTTATAGAGCTATGCTACTATTATTAGTTAAGTTATAAAACTCTAAAGTAATTATAGAGATATATTAGTTAACTAAGGGAAACTTAGAGTTAATAAAAAAATACTATTAGTTAAAGTTATATTATTAAAACGTAGCGATATTAATCCTTCTTAAATTAGAGCCCTATCCTATTTAGTATACTAGAGGCTATATATAAATCTATCCCTTTACTAAACTAAATTAACTATACAGGTATTAATTAATAAGAGCTTTTAGAGGTATTAAGGGGCTCCTATCTTATAATGTTATATATTAAGGCTCTATATTACCTTAATAAGTATTAACTACTAGTCTAGTCCTATATAGAGTTATGATAGAAGTAGTTATTATTTATCTAGTTTATCAAAATTATAGCTTAGTAATAATTACTATAGTTTAATAAAAAGAAGGCTCAAGTAATATCCTAAAGGTTTATTACCTCTAGTCTCTTAAGCTCTATAAAAGTCTTATTAATCTCTTTCCTAGGTTATTAAGCTAGTTTATTAAGTAGGATATAGATATTATAAGGGTAGCTCTTAATTGTAAATATAAAAAGGGCTATAACTTCTAAATTATCTAACTCTTCTTACTTTATTAACTTCCCTTATATGTCATAGAGGTCTAATAGATATTCTATCTAAGCTAAAGTCTTAATAAATAACCCTCTCTTATATTAGGTTATTAAGTAATTTATAAACTTTTAATTTTATTATATATAATATAGGACTATTAATATAGGTTTATTTTTACTTAATATAGAGTTCCCCTTAGGTTTCTTAGTAGTAAATATTACTAAGGTATTAATAAGGTTAAATATAATATATTTCAGAGTAATAGGAGCTAAGTAGGGTAATATAAATAGTTTTATAAACCTAGAGTAGTTAAGATACATTATAAAGTTAATTAATTACTATTAATTATAATCCCTATTATACTACTTATATTAATTCCTCTTATTTATATTCTAAATATTTAGTTCCTTAGATAATCCTTTATCTCTTTTCAAATCTTTTAGATTAGAAGGAATTATCAAGCTAGTTTATAAATTAATACCCTTAGGTATTAGTAGATTAATATCTATTCTATTTAAAAAGAAGCCTCTAGATCTAAAATTAATAGGTATACTTAGCTATTTGACTTTCAATCTCCTCTAGAGTTACCTTCTTAAACTCCTCTTTTTTAAATTTAAAGAACTAATTATAAGAGACTCTATTTACACTTAGTTAGACTTAATACCTTTTTATAAGTGTTATATTAATAAAAGCTATTAATAAATAATTAATCTATACTTAATATCTTATATTTATAAGTTACTTTAGTAATATTAGGCTTCTAATTTATATGAAAAACCTAAGCTAATTAATAAAATATAAGCTAGAAGCTTATAATAGAGGGTTTATATACTAAAGTTTAATAAGGCATAATTATCTCTTAAGCCTTATTCCCTAATAGAAGACTTATAATAATAATTATTAGAGTTTATAATTATCCTTCTACTCCTCTTCTAAATTATTCATTATTATAAAACTAGTTTTTCCTATTTTATAAATTAATTAATAGACTTATAATAACTACCTTCATAGACTTAGGCGCTTATAGATAAGTAAGAAATATATTAGGGGACTTAGCTTTAATCTAGGTAGTTACAATATCCCTTAGATATCTATTATTAAAGTTATTTTCTATACCTCTAACTATATTATAATAGAGTAATTAGCTAGGCTTAATAAGCCTTATAAAGTAATAAGCTACTATTATAATATCTTTAGAATATATTAGAGTTATAATCTTTAGTATACTAATAATATTATATATACTAGTTATAACTTATTTTAAGTATAAAGAGCAAATTATCTTCTCTATTACTTCTAAGGCCTTATTCTATTACTTAATAAGATTATACTTTATTATTAAATTAGAAGGGTCTATCTGACTAATAATATTATCCTTCCTAAATAGAGAGAGCGCTTTATATATAATTAGCTAGGGCTAATAACTAAGCTTATTAGGAGGTCTAAAGCCTAAGATATCTCTATTATTTTATCCCTATACTTAAAACCTACTCGCGCTTAGCTTATTAAGTATAGGCTTAATTAATAGCCTAATATTAAAAATAAGTAGGTTTGAGAACCTTAACTCCTAGATATAGGTATCTAAGGCTTTATTATTATAAACGATAATTTCTCCTATTATAATATACTAAAAGGAAAGTTAATAAAGGGTAAGCATAAGTATTTTATAGACTAAAGAGCTAAGTAGAAGTAGAAATAGAAATAAAGAAGGAGTTATAATAATATTATTAATAGATAAAATAAGCTTAGGGAGTATATATATATATATATATATATATATATATATATATATAAGAGAGATCTAGAGGGTTTAAGGGTTTAGAAGTATATTTCTATATCTACTAATTACTTTAGTAATATAATAATTTATTAGTAGCTTATAAAAGAAATAATTAACTCTCTTCTCTTACCCTCCTTAGCCCTAATAAAATAAAAATAGATTTAGAATAAAAAACCTATAATAACTAGAATAACAAATTAGAGTAGTTATGTATAAGGAAAGAATAAAGGGAATAACTATTAATAATAGGTATTTAAATAAGTAGTCTAGTTATAAAACTAAGTAAATATCCTCCTCTATCTTTTATTATTAACTTCTCCTCTTATAATAACTACCTCTATCTAATTACTTACTCTTAACCTAGCTTCTTTATACTTTCTCTCTTATATTTATAAATTATCTCTTCTTATTGTAGCTAATTATAACTTTCTCATCTTAAGTATTAAAAATACTAATTAACCTCGCCCTTAGTATCTCTAATCTATAGTGACTCTCTAAGTCATTAGCTCTAATATTCCTATATCTAAAATAAGGAAAAATAATGTTTCTCTTTTTAATTAATACTCTAATAATCAACTTTAGGTATTGCTTCCCTTCTTTATTATTATTCCCCTACTTTCTAGCTAATAAATATAATTCTTAGGTAGTCATAAGCCTTACTTAGCTTTAACCTAATATCCCTAGTAATAAATACTTAGAGGTAGCTTTTATATTATAGATACTTTCTAATAATATTATTAAAATAATAAGGCTATCTTTTTAGAAGGCTTACCTTAGTAAATAAGACTTTAAATAAATATTTAAGGTAACTAAGAGGTCTAGAGACTTCTATTATTCAGCCTTTATTTATACTTCTACTACTTTCCTTGCTAAATTATAAGAAATAAAGGTCTTTTAGTATATAATAGCTATATATAGCTTATTTATTTAATTCTAAGGTAGTTATAATATAGTACTCTATATCTATTATAAACAATAGGCCTATACTACTAGGAACCCTATAACTAGCGTTTATATCTATAAACTATACTTTAAATATATCTCTATACTAGGCACTCCTTATATTAACTACTTCTTCTATGAGATTTAAGAGAGTTATTTATATAGTAATTCTAGTATTTATAAGTATTATAAGTATAGATTTAAGCATAATAATAAGGTAAGGAGGAGTAAGGAGTTCTATAATATTAAGGAGATTCTATAGTCCTAAATCCTAGTAAATATATAATTATAATTATAGCTAGGTTTAACTTCTCGCTTCTTTAAAATCATCTCTATTATTAATAAGCTTAGGAATATTATTTTAAAGCTAGGTTTATATACTCTTATTACCCTTTTATAATAAAGCTACCTCTAGAGTTTAATCTTATCGAAATTATAAACTACTTAGGGCTTTAGATTATAAATTAAGAAAGGAAGCTAGGATTTCTAAATATACTTATATAAAATAAGGGGGGGGGGGGGGGGGTAAAAGAAAAGAAAGGGAATAGGAGGTTAGCTAGATTATAGCGAGAATGTAAGGGACTGGATACCCAGACCGGAGAAGCTAGAGACGCCTCAGCTAGTATAAGCCGAAGGGATAGAGAGGCCTATAGGTCTAGGGCATAGAACCCTTATAGCAAAGACTTAGTAAATACTTACTAAAAGCTAGAAATAAGGGATCTTAGAGGAAGTAAGCAAAAGTAGTATAATAATACTAATCCTACCTTTTAGGTGCTTCTACTATTAGTTTAATCTAACTATAGCTCTTAGCCCCTTGATATCTTTATAATTCTTTTACTTCTATCCTGCTTTTAGAAGGTTAGTAATAATAATAGTATTATATACCTAAGCAACGCCTACTAATTAGGCTAAAGAACTTATGCTTAATATTCGCTAAGAGTAGAGTGAAATAGCCCGCATGAACCTATATAAGGAAGCTAACCCTAGTAAGTAATTAGAGGAAAATATGAGCTAATAAGGGGAGGTAAGAAGCTATACTTTAAGCGAGGCTAGGGGCCCTGAGGAAAATAGGCTACCTATACTAAATACTCGCTATATAAATAACGAGTATATATAGGAGAATAGGGAATATAAGACCCCTTCTTATAAACCGGACGGGCTAATAAGCTAGATATCTATAGCTATAGCTAATAGGCTAGCCTAAGCTAGAGGGCTAGATAAAGCAACTAGCTAAATGCTAATATAATAGATTATAACTATAATAGCTAACTAATAGGAGCTAATTGCTATTATATTAAATAACCGAGCTCCCGCTAAGCAATCGCCTAAGGTTTATAAAAAACCCCTGAATTATAATATAGCACGCCTTACTAGCAAATCTACTAATATAATAAAGGAAGATTAGCTCGTTATAGTTAAAGAGGCTTATAAGTATTACCCTAGCTGCTCTAATAGCTAGTATATATAATAAGCTTTAAGTATAATAGAGCATACCTTATAAATAGAATAGCGGAATTATTAGCAAATACTTATAGATAAGTTAGAGAACTAGATAGACCCTAAATAGGAAGACTTTAGAATTTTTATAAGAAGGTAGTATATTATACCTAAGCTCTAAGAGTAGAACTACTATAATACTTTAAGATAGTGCTATTAGAAAGATAATAAGAAACTAATTATATATTAGGCTTAATAGGAGTCTATTAACTAAGTACTTAGCAAGCTGAGTATAGGTAATATAAAGGCGTACGCCTTCTTTTAGGGCTTTATTAGGACCCTGAAGGATAAACTCTTTAAGTAGGATATTAACTATATTAATACGCATACTATCGCCTTATATATATAGAGATTATAGGAGATTATAGAAGGGAGATATAGGGGAATATCTACTAGCTATTCCGAGTCGTATAAGTAACTATACTTAGGCTCTCTAGACCGCCCTTATAAGAGCAGCTCGCAACCCCCTAGGTTAATAGACTTAAGGGATCGCTACCTAGAGACCCTATCCTAGAATAACTACTTAGCAGATGCTCGCGCAACGCCTAGCGCTAGTAGTACGTCTACTAACTCCTAGGGATCCTAATATTATAACTATAAGAAGTATAGCTATATCTCCCCTAACTATACTAAAACCCGTATATAGCTAATAGGTAGCAATTAGAACCTAAACCTAAGATAGGGCGGGATAAGCGCGATTATAATACTTAGTATAACTAATACTAAAGACTTAGGAAACGAGTAGGCATAGATATAACCCCGAGGGGTACTATGCTAGAAATCACCTTAGTTCTAGTAAGATAGATTATTAAGGGATAGGTATTAGCACTCCGAGCATCTAGCGAAGTTAAACTAGAGGTTAATATAGATACCTATATAATAATAGATATTATATAAGAAGATCTTATTAAGAGGCTCTAACTAAAGGAGGCTATTAGTATTATAGCCCTTAAATTAGTAGATTTCTAGGGAAGACCTATACCTATAGGTAAGGTCTATTAGCTTATATTCTTCCTTATAGATAGTTAGGGTTACCTATAGAAGATTTGCTAGGCTTTTATTATAAACCCTCGCTCTAAAGGAGCAAGAGATATCCTCCTATCTAATAACTTAATAAGATAGGAAGGTATCTATATAAATACCTATATATATACCTAGTTATATAAACCCCTCTCGCTCGCTGAGTTAGAAGCAATCGCCTAAGAGATTATAAAGAATAGCTAATAAGCTTATATTATATACCTAATAAGCGCTATAAGCTCTAATAAGAAGGATATAGAGTCCTTAGGTAAAGATTTGCTAGATAATAAGTAGGAGAAGAAGATTCCTAGGGAACTTTAAGACTTTACTAACGTTTTTAATAAAGAGAATATAAAGAAAGTTCCAAGGCTAAAGGGAGTAGTATACTATATTGAACTAAAGCCTAGTAAGGAACCCCTATATAGACCTATATACCCTATATTAGCAGAGTAGTTATAAATACTCGCTAAGTATATCTAAGATATAGAGGCAGCAGGCTATATATACTGCTTAACTAGCTCTGCGGGAGCACTAGTGCTATTTATACCTAAGAAGGATAGAAGCCTATAACTATATATAGATTATAGGGAATTAAACGAAATTATAATAAAGAACTATTATCTTCTACTATTAATTAATAAGCTTCTAGATAGACTCGCTAGAGCAAAGTTTATTTCTAAGATTAACTTAAGCGGGATATACTACTAAATTATAATTAATAAAGCAGATAGGTTGAAAATAGCATTTAGAATGCGATATGGGTACTTCGAGTATATTATAATACTATTTAAGCTTATAAATACCCTAGCAACTTTT
>JAOQIF010000756.1:0-43453 GCA_026260285.1 Colletotrichum sansevieriae | reverse complement strand
CCCTGCTAGGTTTCCTAGAGTTAGATATATTAGTAATAGTAATATATAAATTCTTAAAAAAGATAATCCTTCTCATAGGATATTCAACCTATAGAGCAAAAGAATAAGTAATAGTCCTACTTTGCGTATTTTTCCTCTTAGACTAGGGAATTCTACGTCGTATTATTAGTAACTAGGATCCTAAGTTTATCTCTATAATATAGCATATAATATTTAATACCCTTAATATCAGGCTCCTCCTCTTAATAGCATACTACCCCTAGATAGACGGGTAGAGCAAAAGAATAAACTAGACTACTAAGATCGCAATATAGTTCTATATATCTAAATCCCCTAATATCCCATAGACCGACGTACTACCTGCCCTATAGTATAATCTTAATAACTCCCTATTTACTATAATTAGGCGATCGCTAAACGAGGTTATACTCGGATTTAAGCTACGAAGTATTCTTAATATAGTTATATAAACGAGCGCCCCGACTAAGAGCCTTACTATCCTCAGGGAGATATATTAGAAGGAAGCACTACTACTTATTAATATAGCAAATACCTTATATAAGGAGAGATATAATAACTACTATACTAACGTGACTTTTAATAAAGGAGATAAAGTCTAGATATAACTTAGCAAAGGATTCTACTTACTAGGATAATATAATAGCAAATAGACCTCTAGATAGATAGGACCCTTCCGAATTAAGCATATCGTTAGTCCTCTCGCCTATAAGGTGGATATTCCTAAATACTAGCGGGTTTACCTAATCCTCTTTATAACCTAGCTATATAAGCTAGCTTAGGGAGAAGACCTATTTAACTATAAGACTCTACTACTAAAGCCTATTAAGGTTAATAGTAATAAGGAGTAGGAACTTAACTATATCGTTAAACGAAGAGTCTTATAGAGGAGTTATAAACCTACTATTAAATACCTCGTCTAATAGAAGGGTTTTATAGCAAAAGACGATACCTAGGAATAAAGAGACTCCCTATTATCTAATATAAATAATATTATTAACGAGTATAATGCTAAATTCCCCCTCGACTAGGATACTAAAAGAGCTATAAGAAAGCGCGCACCTCGTATATAACTAAATAGTTTTCCTATCCTTTTAATAGAACGAATATATATACCCTGAATTAATATTAGGATTGCAAATTTTCCCTTTATTATTGCTATTTTCGCTATTAACTACTCTTTCCTTAATCTCTCTATCTTATATTAAAATAAATAGAAAGGAGCGGAGGGTACTAACTTTTACGCACCTTCCTTACTAACCCCTATTATAAAAATTTTTTTTTTCCTTCTATACCTTCCTTCTATTTACTATACCTACCTACTTTTATTTAGATATGCTTATACTTTTTATTTATTTATTTCTCTCCTATATGCTAATTATTACTCGATAGACCTCTTATAATAAGTAATAATATTATTCTAACCCGCTAAATATAGCCTCCTAAATGCTAGCCTAACTAATACTACTGCGATAATAGCTTCTAAAGGCAAGGAAGTTACTAATAACTACGAGGTCCTATCCTCTTATCTATCTAATAATAGCAGCAGCTAAGATGAGGGTGCTAACCCCTAGAACGATGAGGTGCTTAACCCCGTCTCCCTATACTAGGGTAATAATAACTAAGGTAGTAATAACTAAGTTAGCAACTATAGTATTAACCTTAGCACTCTAATCAAGACTTATAAGTCTGCTGCTAAGAAGAAGAAGTCCCGCAAGGACTATAAGAAGGGCAAATAAGTAGCTAAGAAGAACTTCTTCGCTATGGATACTAAGACCTAATATAAGGAGGTTATTAATAATAACGCTAATAACATTTAGAATAATAATACCTAGGCTACCGAGCTAGCCCGCGTTATCGCTAGCACCCTAGCTAAAACTATAGCTACTACCCCTTATAAGACTCCTAAGAAGGGCCGCCCTAGCCCTATAGCCTAGCGCTAGCAGATTAATAAGGCGAAGGCTCGTATTAATAACGCCTTTCTATACTACCCCGATGCTATCCTTATTAAGGAGATCGAAAAAATCCTCGATAGTATTAAGCCTTCTAAGAACATATCTTCTAACCTCTATATTAGATATATCTAGGATACCCTCAAGCGAGCATATAATATATATATTAATAATAACGCTTATAGCAAGCTTCTCCCTAGCTACGCCTAGGTCCTCGCTATATACTTTTATAATACCTATAGTTATACTAATAGAATTATCGCTAGTAACCTTATTATAATAAACCGTATTAACCTCCTTTCTATTGCCCCGCTCGTTAATATTAGTAATATTACTACTACGGACCCGTTAGCCCGTAAGGATGCTAAAAACGCTAAGGACCTCGCTAATAAGGCTAAGGGTAATATTAATACTATTATCAATAGCATCTAATAGGAAATCCTTCCTCGCCTCGATACCATAGAGACTAACGTAGCTAATATAGATACTATTAATATTAATACTATTAGCGAGCATCTCGCTAAACTTAAGAACGATAGCGTATCTAAGCAGGTAGTTGCTAATAAGATTTATATAGCTATTAATATAGTTAAGACTAAGGAGATCGCAAGCCTTCGCGCCGAGATTACAAACCTCTATACTATAATCGAGGGTCTCTAGCATACTAGCAATAAGCGACTCGCGCTAAGTAATGCTAGTAATAATAGCGCTGCTAAGCGCTAGCAGATATCTAAGTTCGATATACTCCTCTGCTAGCGTAATAACTAATTAATAATATTATAGTAATTTCTAGCGATTAGAACGCAAAGAGGGAGAAAAGGGAATATTAAGTATATATATCCTAGAATAATAGTAATAGCAATCGGGATAATTGCTTTTTAAAAAGGGGGTATATATCACACGCCTTTTAGTAATATAGTTAGCTATTATATAGTATTCCACGTAACTATAGTTAGGCTTAATACCTATCCTTTAAGTAGGAGACTTCTAGCAGATAAGCTTAGAAGGCTCGGCTATTATAGAATATATCACGATATACCTATAATTACCTATTGCACTATTTGTTATTATTCACGTTTGCATTGCTCTTTTCCTTGTTTTACTCGCAGTCTTAGCGACCCCTACTATAGCCCTAGGCTAGTAGGAAGACTATGACAATAGCTAAGCTAATCTTGCGAAAGTTTTATTAGCTATATTTAATAGAGGATATATAGCGATACGTCGCTAAGTGCCCGCGCTGCTAAGGGGCGCGTATACCACAGCATAAGCTATATAAGCTACTTCAAATACTAGAACTACTAGCATACCTATTCTAATAGATTTCTTTAGACTTCTTAACTAGCTTGCTAGAAAGTCGCTAAGATAACGGGGTTACTTATAATACGATTTTAGTAGTTATATATCGGATAACTAAAGTAGCATAGTTCTTAGCGATAACTAAGCGACTAGATGCCGCGGGTTTAGCGAGGATCTTATACTAAGAGATTAAGTGCTAATATAGCACGCTAGAGGTTATTATTAGTGACTGAGATAAACTAATTACTAGCTAGTTCTAGCGAGACTAGACTAAGGCCTGAGATATAAAAGGGCGCATCTCTACCGCGTAGTATCTATAAATAGATGGTTAGACCGAAAGAACGTACTAGACCCTAACTATATATCTTATAAAGTTCGGCGAAGGCTTATATAACTAATAAGCAATATAACTAGTTAAGGCTAAATTCTTATATAATAATAGCAAATATGCTACTATTAGCATATCCCTATTTAAGGCCCTTATAGGATACTACCCTCGAATAGTTAACTACTGCTTGCTAAACGTGGAGATTAGGACTTAAGGGGTTAATAAAAGGCTTAAGAAGCTAAAAGAGGTTTGCTAAAGAATAGCTAAGACCTAGCGATATATAACTAAGGTATAAGCTAAGAATGCGAACGCTAGAAGAAAAGCGTAATTATATTATATTAGAGATATTATAGGACTCTTAATAAAGAACTTCCGTTTTGCAAAGGGTTAGTAAAAGCTTACCCTAAGATTTATTCCTATGCTAGTTATAGAAGTTATAAGCTTTAATACCTATAGAGTATAACTCCCGGAGAAGTATAGTAGAGCGTATAATATCTTCTCTATTACTCTACTTAAGCCGTAATATAGCTAAAAGCTCGCCGAGGGGTAGCTCCTGGACCTTAAAGAAGACCCTGAGGAATAGGAAGTCGAGGATATTATAGCATAGAGGGAAGCGCTAATAGGCCCCCTATATTTAGTTAAGTAGAAAGGCTAGCTAGTAGAGTATAATACCTAGGAGCCTAAAGAATACTTAGCAAACGCTTTGCAAATCCTAGCTAGATTTAAGAAATAGTAGTATAAGTTGTATTATAAGTGGGATAACGAGTAGTATAGATTAATAAGAAAAGTTAATTAACTATAAGATAGCTAAAACGCTAAAGAGAAGACCCCCCCTATAAAGAATAACGTAAACCCTATAGGTATCTAACCTTATATTACTATAGAAGTCTACTATACTCTCGCTGAAGTTCCGCTAGTATTACTACTCCTTATTATTATTATTACCCTCGTTATTATTATTATTATCCTCGCTCTCCTCGTTAGAGCTCTCGCTAGTAGTACTACTATTACTACCCTAACTATTGCTCTCTATAGCTTTATTAGAGTTGCTATCCTCTATAGCAGAGGACTCGTCCTCCTCGCTATTATAAACCTAGTATTGCTAAGCTACTACTAAGGTATTACTAACCTTCTTCTAAGAATTTAGTTAAAGCGCGGGACTACTACTAATAACTTTAAAGATAGCAACGGGAGCTTAGTAGTAAGTATTGCAAAGCATATAGGAACCTTAGACCTTTAAAGGCTCTTATAAAAGAAGCGTAGATATATAGGTATTACTTTTTAAAAGCTGTATTATTAGGATATTAGTAAGCTTATTAAGAAAGGTAGCCTACTTAAAGATATAGGTCTTATTATATAAGTAAGTAGGGAGAGTATTATTGAGCTATACTATAATCTCCTTAACTAGAACCTTATCCTTAGCCTAGCAAGCTACCTATAAAAATACATTAGACTAACAAAAGAGCGAGACTAACTATAAGGTAAAACCTACCTCGAGTGAAACCTATAGATATGCTTAGGTATATAAAGCTATACTCTCTTTAATACCTATAGCGAGGAGCTAGTTCTTATAGTTCTTAGAACTAGGCTTAAGACTAGCAGGGTTTACTAACTAGTTATAGAGGCGTTAGAGAAGCTCCTGCCCCTGCTCTATAGCTACGAAGATATAGAAGATCTCGCGCTATTAATACTAGCTAGTAGTAATTATGCAGATATAACGCTTAACCTAGTTCTAATAGAAACGAGTAGTACTAATAAGATAAGTAGGAATCTAGAAATAGGAAAAGTTAGCCTATACCTCTACTAAATAGTTACTAAACTCACCCTATAGCACTTAATACTACGAACCTAGTATAACTCGTATATATAATCACTATCGCAGCAATAGGCGCAGACGACCTAGGCATTTTTAGGGAGCTATAGGGTGCAACTAACGCAGGGTTCGCTACTACCCGCTTAATTACGCTAATAGTTACTACTACTAAGTTCGGCCTTAGTAGGGCTATATTTAGCGAGGAGTCGGCTAATAAGGCTCTCGGTACTTATAATATTTAAGGAAGTATTAAAAGATAAGGAGGTTCTAGGAAGTCTCGATAAAGGGCTTGGATAATATGAAAGTAGTTATTAAATAATATAGTATAATAAGGAGGGAAAAGAACTAACCCTAGGGCGGGAAAAAGCTATTATTTTATAGATAGCTAAAGAGACCTCGCTAAACTATTATAAAGGTAGATGCAACTTCGGATAGCAAAGAATAGCAGTTACTTATTATAATAGGTACTACTTACTAGGAGGTAGATATAGTGAATTAGTAACGATAGTTGCTATCCGACCTACTTAATAGCCTTATAATACGCCTAATTAGAAGGGGGATAATAGGATGAAAAACGAAGTTATTATAAGGGCATAGTATAAGAAGGTGCTCGCTAGATAAAGAGCAAATAACGGGAGAACTAAAACGAAGCTACTATTAGGATAACTACTCTCTTTCAAAAGGAAATAATAGGATAAAAAACGAAGTTATTATAAGGATATAGTATAAGAAGGTGCTCGCTAGATAAAGAGCGAATAACGGGAGAACTAAAACGAAGCTATTATTAGGATAACCGCCCTCTTTCAAAAGGAAATAATAGGATGAAAAAACGAAGTCTTTATAAGGGTATAGCATAAGAAAGTGCTTACTAAATAAAGGGCGAATAACGGGAGAATAAAAACGAGGTTATAAGGATAACCGCCCTTATTCGAAAGGAAACGATAGGATCCCTTTAGAATAGCCCGGATAGAGAGTATAAAAGGGCCTAAAAGGAGAGGAACTATAAGGAACAGGACTATAAGCCTAGCTATTATATCTATAACTCTAAGGGCTCTACTATCTTTTAGCGAATATTTAGCGAATAGATACCGCGCTAGATAATAGTAGCAATAAGTGAAGGACCAGGGCCTACCCCGGATAGCTAGGAAGGATAATAACAGAGGGCTAACCTATAACACCCGATCTTATAGTAGGAACTACTATAATTAGAAGGGGGATAATTATAAGGGACTAGATACCTAGACCGGAGAAGCCGGAGATGCTTTAGCTACTATAGGCTAAAGGGATAGAGAGGCCTATAGGTCTAGGGCATAGAACCCTTATAGCGAAGACTTAGCGAATACTTACTAAAGGCTAGAAATAAGAGGTCTTAGAGGAAGCAAGCAAAAATAGTATAATAATACGGACCCTATCTTTTAGGTGCTTCTGCTATTAGTTTGACCTAACCGTGGCTCTTAGCCCCTCGATACCTTTACACTCCCCCTAAGTCCTCTAGCCTATTGCTATTCTCTCGTATAGCAGTTAGCATAGCACTTATATATACTTTCGTATAGATAATAGCGCTAATATATATATTTATATATAGTAGCTTATTAATACCTATCATAGGGTAGTACTAACTTAAAGGTGAGGATCCCTTAACCTTAGAGCTAGCCTTCTAGTAAGGTTCTTATATGCTTTACTAGATAGCTCGGGTATAAGTTCTTATAACTGCTATAGTTCCTTTAAGCTTAGCAATATGCTAGCGAATATTTGCTAAAAGCTAGCTAATAAGCCTAAGTTTCTTTCTAAGGGTGGGAAGTATATTATCTACCTTAGTATCTTCTACTATATAATTAGGGCGTTATAATAGTCTATCTACCGGATTAATAACCCCTAACTTATGCTAGATTTCAAAGTTAAATGCTAATAAGTAGTAGACCTATTGCGCGAGTCTTCTATAAATATCCCGCATAAGCGTAGCGAGTACTCCTTTTAGCGCTATATAGTCTATAAGTATTATAAATTTCTCAGGGAGTCCTTATAGGTATTATACCTAGTAATCTAAACTTTCTATAATAGCAAGGAGTTCCTATTGCTCTATAGCCTAGTGCTTCTCTATATCTAAGAGCTTCCTTAAATAGAAGGCTACTAGGTGCTAAACTATGCTATGCTTCTATAAAAGTATGCTAGATATTACCTAAGTAGATATATTAGTCTTAACCCTAGTTTCTAACGTTAGGTTATAATATCTTAGTATTAGGGCTTTAGCAAATGCTCTCTAAAGTATCTCGAATGCGATCTATATCTCCCCTATCTAGGCGAAGGCTCCTAACTTCATGCTATTCTAGCTTCCCTTAAGCGCGCTAGTTATAAGGGCTGCGATATAAGAATATCTTATAATAAACTTATAATAAAAGTTATAGAAACTAAGGAATACTTAGATATCTCTAAAAGACTTTAGTACTAGCTATTTAGTAACCGCTTAGACTCTATCCGGGTCTATCCTAATACTATCTTAGGTAATATAGAACCCTAGAAAATCTACTTCTATCTAATAGAAGTCGCACTTCTTTAGTTTTATAAATAGCTTAGTAGCCCTTAGGTAGCATAGGATAGTATAGAGGTCCTTAGTATACTATTCCCTTATATCTAAGTAGATTAGAATATTATCTAGGTATATAATATAGTAGGTATCTAAAAGGTTAGCGAGTATTTAGTAAATATACGCCTAAAAAGTTACTAGGGTATTTATAAGCCTAAATAGTATTATAGTATACTCGAAGTACCTATATTATATTCTAAACGCTATTTTCTACCTATCTGCCTTATTAATTATAATTTAGTAGTATACCTCGCTTAAGTTAATATTTAAAATAAACTTTGCTCTAGCGAGCCTATCTAGAAGCTTGCTAATTAGTAGTAGAGGATAATAGTTCTTTATTATAATTTTATTTAATCCCCTATAGCCTATATATAGTTATAGGCTTCTATCCTTCTTAGATACGAATAGCACTAGTGCTCCTATAGAGCTAGTTAAGCAGTATATATAGCCTGCTACCTCTATATCCTAGATATACTTAGCAAGCGTTTATAACTACTCTACTAATATAAGGTATATCGGTCTATATAGGGGTTCCTTGCTAGGTTTTAATTCGATATAGTATACTACTCCCTTTAGCTTCGGAACTTTCTTTATATTCTCTTTATTAAAAACGTTAGTAAAGTTTTAAAGTTCCCTAGGAATCTTCTTCTCCTACTTATTATCTAGCAAGTCTTCGCCTAAGGACTCTATATCCTTCTTATTAGGGCTTATAGCACTTATTAGATATATAATATAAGCTTATTAGCTATTCTTTATAATCTCTTAGATAATTACCTCTAGCTTAGCGAGCGAGAAGGGTTTATATAACTAGGTATATATATAGGTATCTATATAAATACCTTCCTATCCTATTAAATTATTAGATAGAAAGATATCTCTTACTCCTTTAGGGCGAGGGCTTATAATAAAAGCCTAGCGAATCTTCTATAGGTAACCCTAACTATCTATAAAGAAGAATATAAGCTAATAGACCTTGCCTATAGGCATAGGCCTTCCCTAGAAATCTACTAATTTAGGGGCTATAATACTAATAACCTCCTTTAGTTAGAGCCTCTCGATGAGGTCTTCTTATATAATATCTATTATTATATAGGTATCTATATTAACCTCTAGTTTAACTTCGCTAGATACTTAGAGCGCTAATACTTATCCCTTAACGGTCTATCCTACTAGAACTAAAGTAATTTCTAGCATAATACCCCTCGGGGTTATATCTACGCCTACTTATTTCCTAAGTCTTTAGTATTAGTTATACTAGGTATTATAATTATGCTTATCCTACCCCGCCTTAGGTTTAGGTTCTAATTGCTACCTATTAGCTATATACGGGGTTTAGTATAGTTAGGGGAGATATAGCTATACTTCTTATAGTTATAGTATTAGGGTCCCCGGGAGTTAATAAGCATACTACTAGCGCTAGGCGTTATGCGAGCATCTGCTAAGCAGTCGTTCTAGGACGGGGTCTTTAGTTAGTAATCCCTTAAGTCTATTAACCTAGGGGGTTATAAGCTGCTCTTATAAGGGCGGTCTAGAGAGCCTAAGTATAGTTACTTATATAACTCAGAATAGCTAGCGGACGTTCCCCCGCATCTCCCTTCTATAATCTCCTATAATCTCTATATATATAGGGTAATAATATATATATTAGTATAATTAATATCCTACTTAAAGAGTTTATCCTTTAGGGTCCTAATAAGGCTCTAAAAGAAGGCGTGCGCTTTTATATTACTAATACTTAGCTCGCTAAGTGCTTAGTTAATAGACTCTTATTAAGCCTAATATATAATTAGTTTCTTATTATCCTTCTAATAGCATTATCTTAAAGTATTATAGTAGTTCTATTCTTAGAGCTCGGGCGCGATATACTACTCTCTTATAAAAATTCTAAAGTCTTCCTATTTAGGGTCTATCTAGTTCCCTAACTTATCTATAAGCGTTTACTAATAATTCTACTATTCTATTTATAGGGTATGCTCTATTATATTTAAAGCTTATTAGATATACTAGCTATTAGAGCAGCTAGGGCGGTGCTTATAAGCCTCTTTAACTATAATAAGCTAATCTTCTCTTATTATACTAATAGATTTATTAGTAAAGCGTGCTATATTATAATTCGGGGTTTTTTTATAAACCTTAGGCGATCGCTTAGCAAGAGCTCGGTTACTTAACGTAGTAGTAATTAGCTCCTATTAGTTAGCTATTATAGTTATAATCTATTATATTAGTACTTAGCTAGTTGCTTTATCTAGCCCTCTAGCTTAGGCTAGCTTATTAGCTATAGCTATAGATATCTAACCCGTTAGCCTATCCGGTTTATAAGAAGGGGTCTTATATTCCGTATTCTTCTATATATACTTATTATCTATATAGCGAGCGTTTAGTATAGGTAGCCCGTTCTCTTTAGGGCCCTTAGCCTCGCTTAAAGCATAGCTTCTTACCTCCCCTCGTTAGCTTATATTATCCTCTGATCGCTCGCTAGGGTTAGCTTCTTTATATAGGTTTATATAGGCTATTTTACTCCGCTCTTAGCGAATATTAGGCATAGGTTCTTTAGCCTAATTAGTAGGTATTGCTTAAGTATATAATACTATTATTATTACTAACCTTCCTAAAGCAAAGTAGAAGCAAAAGAATTATAAAGGTATCGAGGGGCTAAGAGCTATAGTTAGGTTAAATTAATAGTAAAAGCATCTAAAAGATAGGATTAGTATTATTATATTACTTTTACTTACTTCCTCTAAGATCCTTTATTTCTAGCCTTTAGCGAGTATTCGCTAGGTCTTTGCTATAAGGGTTCTATGCCCTAGACCTATAGGCCCCTCTATCCCTTTAGCTTATATTAGCCGAAGCATCTCCGGTTTCTCCGGTCTAGGTATCCAGTCCCTTATAAGTAGTTATTATATTTATTTATCTACTACTAGAGTCTCTCTTGCTCTTTTTTTATTTCCTAGAGCTATATATAGCAAAGCCCGACCTTATATTAATAAAAATATCCCTAAAATATGAACTCTTGCTAGCCCTTCTACCTATATCTAATAATATAGTAGTAAAAGGTCTTATAAGGTCTCTGCTATACCCTCTGCTTATTATAGACCGCCCTTAATACTATAGAGGTCTTATCGCTCTATATAACCCTCTTCTAGTCTTCGATCGTCTAGGAACTATATTATAATACCTATTATAATTACGCTTTCTTTTATTAGTTATTTAGGCCTAGCTTAGTTATTATTTCAATACTATAGAAATACTTACTTTTAAGGTATTAATATATAATTTGCTAACTAATTGAGAAGTTATTCTAAATAAATATATAGCAGATTATATTAGCAATCTGCTATATAGAGTACCGCCTAGTTAATGAATCTTTAGTTAGAATATCTAAGATTAATACCTCTAACTTATTAATAATAACTAATAGGTGCTTATATTAATAGCTATTTTTAATATATATATTAAGTATAATATCTCCTAGCTACTATCCTCGATCTATAGCTTTTTTATATATCGAGTTAAACGTGCTATAGGGTATATCAAAATCTCTATAGATCTTAGTAATTATCGAGCTGCCTAACGCCTAGAGGGCTAGGATCGAGGCCCTAGTGGTAATATCCTATTCTTTCGACTTTACTAGTATTATAAAACTAGGTATATATATAGTAGTATTAATAGCGCTTAGTTTAAAGTAAGGGTCCCCCCCCCCCTTTCGAAGCTAACCTCCGAATAGGATATTAGTATTAAAATAATAGCATAGGCTGATTTTTAGTTAGGGTATCCTCTATTTAATATATTAATATTCCCTCTGAAATAGGCAAAAGATCGACTATAGTCTCTATAGCCTAAACCCCACCGATACTTGCACGGCGACATGGGCCCCCTGATGTACGAATACTTTTGGCCGCGACCTTCGTACCTGAGTAGGTACATAGGTCAGCCATCACCTGGACGTTCATTAAGGGAGTCTCACATCTCAAGTCTCGATCCTAATCATACACGTCCGATTGCCTCCAGTCGGTCGACAAGTATGCCCGAGGAGGCACTTGAAGAACTCGTCTTCAGCCCCTTAACAACTGGACTCTTCTCTACAGCTCCGCCCACTGCCTTTAAGACAACCTCGTCAGCTGCGTCGGCGGTTGACCTGGCATACTAAGCTGCCACTCAGTTCCGAGACCTGCGCGATGAGTTTGCTTTATGCATGAAAAAGCCAGGGCTGGCAACACCTCCTCCAACGAAGCGCTCGAGCAACCTGAAAAAAGCCTCGATCAAATCGATTAGAGATCCGATCGAAGCTTTGTCCTATTGCCGCCTCACCCATGCAACTCACAGAACTTGTCACCTTGGCGTCGAACCCCTGCATTTATTCCACAGGTTTGCATCACCAACTCACGATACCCTCGTGGTTCCTCGGCGGCGAGCCGCTCGTATTCCGTCAATACTCGACATTTCATTGGAATCAATTGCTTTTCTGCGATGTATTTGACTTGGGGAAGTTAAACCAAGAGTTTGGCTAGGCTGGCTCTCAGGCTCCCAGATCATAGTAGATGCAGTTTCCCGTCCGGAAGTTGTAGAGGAACGAGTGCCGGCTGGCATTCTTCTTTTCCCACGACCACTGCCAGTTCTTCAACATGTCGTGGATCTCCCGCAAGTATTTCTTCTCTGCCGTCGTGACGCTGTGTTCCACCTTCCTCCAGCTCTCTGGGTCCGACAGGCACGTTTCTCTAATGAGGTCCATAACCTGATCCGTCGTCTCCACGGCCAGTATTGGCCCATCGAGGAACGAGTGCACCAAGCTGGCCGCGCTGATTTGTGCCTGTTCCACCACCGTACGCCGGTTGAACTTTTTGCTCCGCGTTTGCGCGACGAGCACACGCACATCCTGTTCGTGGTGCGCGTCAGCCACGGCATTTGCTTCGGACTGCTGCGCGCCCCTCATTTTGACCACCGCCTTGGATTCTCGTTCGCGGATTTCACCCCGCAGCCATGAGAGCAGCTGCGCGATGGGCAGATCGACATCCGGCGCATCTTTCTTGTCCATTGTCTTGACTTTGACTATTGCGTCCTGTTTGATGACGATGATCCAGCAGTAGCCTTCGTCGCGGTTTCGGGCGAGTAGCTCGTCTGGTGATCTAGAGTCCTTGGCCAGCTCAGCGCTGATGTTGTGCGCCCAGAGCGTCTGCAGGATTTCTATGCCTGTAGATCGGAGAACGGCAGAGTCGAAACTGGCAACAAGAGCATCGCACTTGCAAATCACGTTAGTGGCCTGTGCTATAGATATCCCTGTGGTTCCGACTTACTCTTCGTGTGTTGTGAAATATGCTATTAACATCTTCCTCAGATTTCTTGAGGAAGGCCTTGCCGGTAGTTTTGGGCACACGAGAGAGTTTCTCCCATGACAGGTTGAAGCCCACGGCATGGCGTTCCTCATAGTGACTACCTATCTTTGGGCGGTTTTCTCTGATCAAACTGTCGTACCGACCGCCGGCAGCAAACACGTCTTTAACTTTCTTGTCGTACAGGCAAGAGAACAGGACTCCGCCAGTATAAAAGCTTTCCTTTAGACTGTTCAGAGGGGTGATGTATATCTTGCTGGCAACTCCGAGACGCTTAGCGTATTCAGAGACCTCTTTCAAATGGGCAAGGGTTGAAGAAGCTCGCCGATACATGTCGGTGCCTTCGAAGATTGACTTCAGCTTCGAAAAGGCCTTCGAAGGTGTATCTTCTCAAATTAGTATGAGTCTCCCAATAGCAAGAAGCATTAACGAACCTCGGAAATCAAAACGCTGGAGTTCATCAACACTCGTAGCTGATAAGCCCACGGCCGGATTTCGTAGCAGTCCCCTGATCTTCTGCCACGTCATGCCGTGGATATTGAGCTTGCTGAGAACGTCTGCTGCTGCTCTTCGCGACACCGGCTCAACACGGCAATGATCAAAGATGAGCTGTAGGAGATCAGAGTGGCCGAGATGGAAACACATCTGGCTAGAGGAGACGGACGGAAATGTGGCTATGATCTCGTCCAAAACTTTCAATACTTCGGCTTCCTTCAAGGCAAGGTCCAGGGTATCGGTCGTCACAATGTCGAAATCGACTTCGCCTAGCATCCAGGGCTGCCCAGTATCGTTTCGATCGCGGAAGATGTTGCCAAACGTGAAGGTTCGCTGAACGGTAGCGCTTCCACTTGCCTTGGCCAGCATCCTTGCGTGGCCCATCGTGAGGTCAAAGGGTAGCTGCAACACGGTCCCGTTCACGTCCAACAGCCGGACGGCGTTTTGGTCGGTGTAGTGAGACGAACGAGGGTAGAGACAGTTTCGCTGGCATTCCAGTGCCCCGTGTCGGCGGAAGATGGACACCAGCGTCTCCTTGACGATGCTCTGGTTCACCAAGTCTACCTCGCTGGGAGTCGTTTCGTTCATGTCCCAAGCGTAGTCGTTGGCTTGTTCGACGGGCCGTGAGAACAACGTCGACAGCATCTTCTGGTAGTACGGCGAGCTGGGATCTGCCAGGCCAGCCAAGGTCCGCCTGATGGTCTCGCTTTCCATCTGAACGGGCAACTTCCCGCTTTGCAGCAACTCGGCGCTCGAAGGACGTTCTTTAGGATTATGAGTGAGTAGAGACGTAATGATGTCTGTCTGAACCCTTTCGGCTGGTCTGAAATCGGACGGTAGCAGGGGCGGTGATCTTCGGAGCTGCTCAAGAACGATTGCCCTCTGCATGCCCAACATTGAAGGATAGCACATTTCGAAGAAGATGATACCAAGCGAGTACATCTTCGCCAAGTCAGCGCGACTGGAAGTCCGACAGCTGCATGGTAGGGGGACCACTTACGTCAACTTTGGAGCTGTACATCCCGTGAGACGCAGAGCGTACCTCCGGCGCAGCGTAAAATGTCGTACCGATACTTCTAGTGATGTCGTCGGATTCCATGGCATTCGGAAGACTCTTGTCAACAGCAAACTGGCCACTCGTAGCTAGACCGAAATCTCCAATCTTGACGTTGTCCATCCCGTCGCTACTGTGAGCAATGAAAATATTCTCCGGTTTCAAATCTCGGTGGACAATGCTAAGACCATGGATGTGGGCGAGTCCCTCAAGGACTTGTCGGAACAAACGCCATATTTCAGGAGTGTTCTGGTATAATTTTCGGGTGATTAAATCACGGAGTGTCTGTCAGAAGTTAGTAATTTGAAATAGTTGAGCTAAGCAACGTGACATACCCGCTTCTCGCAATACTCCATAGAGATGTACAGAATAGTTCGGAAAGGACGCTGCGAGCGGGCTCTCGCTGGCTTTTGGATGTGGCCCACAGCACGGTGGCTGTCCTCGTCGTCAGAGCCGGTTTCTTCCTCTGAGTCGTCCTCATCTTCGTCCTCTTCGTCATCTTCATCATCGTCGGAATCATCGTATCCAAATTCAACTTGTGGGTGGCTCGACGACATGAAGTCTAATCCCCCTGTGCTCGTAGCAAAGTGGATGGCCGGATCTTGAGAAATGGTGTCCCTGGAGTCCTCAGTCATATCTTCCGTGGATGTGTCACCTTCGGTGTCTGCTTGATCCGCAATCTCTTCAACCCATGTGTTGTAGTAACGAACCACAGCTGGGTGACTAAGCTGCGACAAGAGCCGAACTTCCTTCAGAATCTCTGTCAGACTCGCCTGCGAACGCTGGCTGATTTTCTTGATCGCGTAGATCTGACCGTCAAGTTTCTTCCGTGCCTTGACGACTTCGCCGAAACCTCCCTTGCCTAGTCGACCTTCCTCGTCGAAGTCTTCGCGATAGCGTGATGAAGTGAACGCCCGATTCGTCGACTCACGTCGGAGCCTCGACGGCATGATTAGTGACGAACTTGGAGAATCGTAGCTTGTGATAATAGCAGAGTTGTCCTCTATCACTACCGGCGCATCTGTAGCAAGGAATTCGCTTGAGCCGAGTTCGAAGGCGCGAGGCCGTTTCTTGGGATCTGG
Organism: Colletotrichum sansevieriae; assembly: GCA_026260285.1. Taxonomy (NCBI): domain Eukaryota; kingdom Fungi; phylum Ascomycota; class Sordariomycetes; order Glomerellales; family Glomerellaceae; genus Colletotrichum; species Colletotrichum sansevieriae. The sequence continues at coordinate 27,504 of JAOQIF010000756.1, read as the reverse complement.
CTTGAAGAATCTTGTAACAAGCTCCTGCAGTGGCTTGGAAAGGGACATAGTATCGGATACCTCTGAAGGTGAACGGTACTTCTGAGGCACGTCGAGTCCGAATATCATTTGTAGGAACACGATACCGAACTCCCATATGTCCGTCTTTGGAGTGTAGTGCGGCTTCGACAAAGCTGCGGTTTCTGGGGGAAGCCAATATGCAGATTTCGCAGAGCTAAGGCCAGGAGGTTCTTGTCCCTTGGACGAGACATTGTGCAACTCTCGCTGGTACCCAGCATCGGCGAGTTTTGGAACAACCTCACCTGTTTGCTCTCTGAATAGCAGGACATTTCCTGGATGGATGTCTTGATGGACGAGCGAATTGTTGTGGAGGTAGGTTAAGGCGTCCAAAAGATCTCTTGTCCACGCACGAACCTTGCTAGTGTCGAGGCGCCCAGCGAGATCAAGCAGCTCTGCCAATGATCCCTTTTCTGCACTTGGTGTGAGAATGCTGACAATCCTGAGATTTGGCGACGCCTTCTCAGCGCTGTTCTTTCCCTGCTCCACTCTGAAATCCAGAATCTCAAGCAGGTTTCGGTGGCGCGCCTTCTTGAGTACTTCAAGCTGGCTTTCCAGGGACTGGATCTGCTTCTTGAATACGGGGGCGTCCTTGGCAGTGGCTCGGAGTGCTGTCTCCTTGAGCGCCAGATTCGGGCAGTCCTGGCCGGCTGGGACAACGGGCCAGACGGAGAAAACGGACGAAATGGGGCCTTTTGCAACCTCAGACTTCCCAAAGACAGCCTGGAATGATATAATATTTCCAGTTCTGTCTGTAGTCTGGCAAGGACGATCGAAGACGATACACTCGGTGTCATTCACTCCACCAACCATGGTGAGCTCAGTGGTTCGCTTCTGCTTGCGCGATTCCTTGGCCATCCGTCTCTTACGTTCCACCTCAACCTGTAGCAAGGCATCAAGAGCTCTTTCTTCTTCTTTGCTCTCTTCCGCCTTTTTACGCTCCTCTTCCTCTTTCTGCTCCTGGGCTAATTTGGCTAATAACGCCTCATGAGTTGCCCGTTCTTCTTCAAGCGAGGGCAGTTCGCGACCTTTCGCCTTTGCTTGAGCGGCGTCTTCCAGGATGTCTCTCAGTCCTTCCACGATACGATCCACCATCTCCTGCTGCTCGGTGGCGAATATCTTGGGCTGGTACTCGAGATACTTTTGAAGTTTGAATAGCACCACCTCGCGAAGGTCGCCTGTATCTTTCAAAGTCAACAGAGGCGGGCTCTTTGGGTACGTAGCAGTCATGACAACACCCAAAGTGATAGCTAAGTCTTCATCAGAAGAGGCCCGGATCCGTATGTCGAAACAGGGCTCTGATTTCTGTCAAGTTATCAGCACTTTGTCTGGGCCGATGAGATGTGCAGCCGAAGATGACGTACATACCTTCCAAGCACTCTGCGTCTCCGCATGCCTCACGAAATCCTCCCCATAAATGGCTTCCAGAGCAAAGACTTCATTCTGCTGGAGCTCCTCATATTCAATCTTGGTGCCAGCCTCGGGGGTTCTGAGTCCCGGGAAGCTTGAGTCATCTTTATTCTCAGTCGGTAGGTTGATGGGCTTTTTCCACACCCCGGTTGCTTTCGACGCCATATCGGTGCGACGAGGAAAGGCTTGACGAACCACCACAGCATAAGCCGTGACGATAAGTTAAGGAAAAGCCATCTGTTCTGCTGAAATGGGCGGTTATCTGGTTCAAAATACGTGTTGGTGGTCTTCAAAAGAGGAAAAACAGCCCTGGAAGACAAACGAATCCGAGCTGGCTAAAAGCGCCACCAGACGTCGACTGCTGTTCACCTCCAGTTGCCTGATGCGCTGTCACAGTATGACCCTTCAGGCCTGGATCAAGTGGGGTTTGCGCGAGACAGGTGGTGCCCCTCACTGATGACGCTTGTTGCTTCAGGGGTTCTTTCAGTGGGCCATGTAAGCTAGACTTCTGATGGCGAGGGGCAAAGAACGCTAAATGGCCGTAGGAAGACTGTGTGGGTACTGTACGGGGCCGGTGGGCAACGAACGCGCCTGCCCATTTGCGGCAAGAACCTGGAAAGTAAACAAGACGGAATTTCAGCGTGGGCACGGAACCATCATCTGTTCGCAGCGGTCAGATCACCAACACCAAACCAGTAAATACCCGCTCGCATGCCAGACCCGGTGAAGCGATCGCTTCAAGCGAACACTGCGCGAATCGATACAAGCCGGACCAGTGCGTAGATTTCACCCACGCCGGCGCATTTACTTCTCTGTTTTGGACAACATAACTCCCACGAAGCAAGGATGCTGGGCTGGGTTCTTAGACGAGGGTTGGACGGCGCGTCAGGGGGAAGCAGAGCGAACGCAGGCGCAGGTACGAAGAATCAGCACCGATAGACAACACACAAACTTCTCGGTCTGACTAACGTCGCGTTAGATGACACGACCCAGATTGAACAACCAGACACTCCAGCGCCCGTGTTTGCCGCCAGGGCACTGAAAAGCGCAATCTTTGGCACGCCTGCCCGACCTGACGACGATCGCAACAACAACAACACTGCCAGAATGGCGCGTCAGAAGAACGTGGACGACTCCGAAACAGAGTCGCGTACGCCGGTCAAGCAGCCCCAGGGTATTCTACTCACCCCCGGTACTGGCACCTCTCGACGGAAACGCGTCTCATTTGGACACGATGTGCTGGAAAAAGCCGGCAACGACTACGGCAACGGCAAAGATACTGACGAACGTCCCGGAAAGTTTCCCAACAGCTTCGAGAGCACAAGCGGCGATTCTGCAAGCAAGCGTACGAGATTGACTGAAGCGATGGAGAAGGCTCGTCGGGAAAAGGGGACTGCAACCTCTCGCGAAGGCCAACAGGCGCGCTCACAACAAACCAGGGTAGAGGACGCCGAGGATGAATGGGAGGAGGCCGATGACGACCAATGCGCCCACGACGCCACGATTGACCTTAACGAGCCTCATTCGCGGTCCGGGAAGTACTGGAAGTCTGAGTTCGAGCAGTATCACCAGGACGCTAAAGCCGAGATGGAGAAACTGCTCAAGTACAAGCAACTGGCCAAGTCGTACGCCAAGAAGAAGGACAGCGAAGCCATCGATCTGAATACGAAGCTCAAAGAAGAACAAGACAAAGTCGCCCAGATGGAAAAAAGGATTGCCGAGATGGCGTCGCAGATAGCAACGCAGCGCGTCAACGGCGAGGAGAGAGACAACCCCCAGCTCATGAAGGACCTGGCGAAGCAGACTGCCGTTGCCGTCGAGTACAGGACACAAGTTAAGGAGCTCGCGGCGCTGTTGGAGAAACGCGGCGACGACGACGAAGGAGAGGGGCGCAGACGCCGGCGACAAGCGGCTTCTCCCAGGACGCAAAAGACGCTGATGGAGACGCAGCGCGAACTCCGGAAAGCCAGAGCTCATGTCAAGGAGAACGGGGAATTGAAGGAAGAAATCGAAAAGCTGAAGTCTGACCTTCTGTTTGCGGAACAGCGGGCCAATAAGTTAGCAGACGAGAACAAGCGATTGGCCGAAAAGCAACCCTTGCCGGACAAGGCGAAGTCTATGTCAACTGCAGAACTTGAAGAGCTGGAGAAGCTTCGAGAAGCATTTCGTCAGAAGGATCACGAGTTGCAGCATTTAAAAGCAGACTTTGATGCCTACAGAGCAGATGCTGAGGCCACGCAGGAAGACACCAGGCGTATTCTTGAAAAGGCAACCGACAAGATTAATGACCTGAAGAAGGAAGTCAAGGCGCTCAAGTCAGGAGCAGCCGACGGCCACAGACCCAAGACGTCCGTCAGCTCGTTGCCTGAACGAGAGAGTGCCGAGAAAAAGGAAGACAAGAGACAGCGAACCCAGGAGAAACCCCGAACCGACGTTGCCGAAAAGGTCCGATCTTCAAGTGATACAAGACGGCGGAGCCTCGACCTTGTCGAGTCCCTCGGCAGGAAGCTCAACCGGGTTAAGTCCCACGATGTCCAGGACAAATACCAGGACGAGTTTGATTCATACTCTTCAACGGAGGAGGATATGGTTAAGGCACCCACAGGACGTCCCAAGTCTGAAATCATCTCGAGCCGGGTCGCCTTGGATAGGCCCAAATGGCGTCCCTTCATCCCCAGATCACCTCGCAACAGGGCGTACCTCGGAGCCGACCTCAACGACCGCATCGTCAGCTCCAGCGAGATCCCATCCGGAAGCACGCCTGCGCCGCGACACAGATTCGCAAGCAAAGAGAACAATCCCCCAATCGACCTACTGCAGGATCGATTCGCTCGACTTGGCATGCCTGAAGCCGATGCTAGCACCATCTTGGCTGCAAACACGTCGAAGAGCACCCTACCACCAGAGCGGCGAGCCGCGGCTATTGCACGCATAGAACAGAGAAAAGCCGAGAAAAGGCGCGCACTGGCCGGCCTTAACAAGGAGAACATGCGGCCTTGAATGACAACACCAATACCTGCACAAGGGCGCTAATGTACTCGCCCATTTTTGTTATGGAGTTTGGGTTATGTTACAGGCATTGTACTAGTAGATTTCTGGCACGAGGGTAGCATGGTGTTTGGGGGTATCATTCCGAGTCGGCGGAATACATATAATAGATTCAACAACATATTTACCGCACTGCCCGGTTTTCGTTTTTTACGTGTTTTGCTTCGCTTTGTATTATGCGCTCAGAGTTCCCTTGGTGCTAGGAACCTCGCCCTCCTTGCCCGCAACGCGACTTGTGGCCATCTTCACGGCTACTGCCAGAGCTTTGAATGCGCTCTCAGCGCGGTGGTGGTCGTTCTCTCCCCTCAAGCAGTCGACGTGAAGAGTGACCCTTGCGCCCTGGGCAAAGCTCTGCAGGCAGTGAGGAATCATCTCACAGCTGAGATCACCAATCTTTTCCCTCTTCAAGCCAAGGTCGACGACACTGTAGGGACGGTTCGACAGATCAATAACGGCGCGGGAGAGCGCCTCGTCGAGAGGGGCGTAGGCATAGCCAAAGCGGGCGAGGCCGGCCATGCTTCCGAGGGCATTGGCAAAGGCGTAACCGAGTGCTATGCAGACATCCTCAGCGGTGTGGTGGTCATCGACTATGAGGTGTCCTTGTTAGCGCATTGTTCACGATGGTGATCTTGAGGTGGAGGACGAACTGTGCAGATCGCCCTTGCAGTTCAGGGCCAAACTCCAACCGGCGTGCTTGGAGAGGGCATGGAGCATGTGGTCGAGGAATCCGATGCCAGTGTTGACACTGATGGTCTGGGACTTGCTTGACTGCGAGGCGTGGCCGTCACCAAGTGCAGCAGTGAGTCTCGCATCGGTATCGGGCGGAAATGCCCCGCCATCCAAGTTGAGCGCGAGCTGAATCTTGGTCTCGTTCGTATCGCGGGCCAGAGCGGCCCATCTGGGAGGATGGGATGTTGAAGACATGGTGTATCTCACAACTGTCGTCGATAATGATATCGCTCTTGTACCGCGAGATAGTATCCTTTGTATGAAATATATTTCCGATAACTTTTGGCACTTTTTCTTGAGGCACTTACTTATCGACAAACCGCCGTCTGTCGGAGCTGAGGCACTACCTAAGGCGCTCTCTGCCTCAGCGGGCAACGTAGGGCATTGTCCAATCAACATCCATCAACTGACAGCGATGACAGCTCCTGGCAACACGCTACAGCGCTCGCGTCCCCCACCATTAGGAGCGAATTTCACCGCTTAGGCCCACTAAGCCCCAGCGGCAGAAAAAAAAAAGTAGTGATAAAGGCCCGAGGCTGATAGAAATTCTTTGTCCTTCTAGCTTAATAACCACAAAAATCTCTCCTGAGGACACGGTTCAAAAACATGAACCCACGCATCAGCGCTGCAGCCTGGTGTCTCTCATTGGTCCTCTCCCACACCACCTGCAGATAAAAAAGAGGGCTTCACGCCTTGTCTGCAAACTGCTAACTACATCACCATCTCATCCCTTACAGCTTATTTCATCAACCTTGATTTCCGGGGCGCCTGCGGCATAGAAATCAACATGTCAGAGATGCTAGATGCCTACTGGCAGGCGCCGCCCATCGCAAGGTAAACTTCATTCTCCCATTTCACTTCATCCACACAAGACATATCGATGCTGACTCTCACTTCAGGACCCTTGCGACAGCCGCCTTTGTCACATCCGTCTCTATCGTCTTGGGCCTCGTGAACCCATATTGGTTCATCTTCATGCCAGACTACCTCTTCAGGATCCCGCCCCAGATCTGGCGCCTGGGCACCAACTTCCTTCTCACAGGTCCTCAGCTGGGCCTGCTGTTTGACACGTATTTCCTCTACCACTACCTCACCGCCCTCGAAGTCGGCAACCCCCGGTTCCCGAGGCGTGAAGATGTCGTATGGTATTTGATGTTTGTGTGCACCGTCATCACGGTAAGTTACGTCTCTGCTGCTGCCGCTGCTACGGCAGCTCTTGCCCAACGTTGCATGTTGTCGAGGACAACCCTGGAAAGTTCCTCCTCCAAAAACACCCCCAAACCAAAAATCATCAATGCTTAAAAAAAATTGCACCTCATATATCTGCCCGCACAGTGGATACCCACAGCTGTAGCGGTTCCTGGAACTGAGGAAGATCACCCCTGCGGGGCGTTACAGTCCACCTCAATTCGCTTTAAGGGCTGTATCGTCGCGTGGGCATGGTGGGATGTCTTATGGATGGCTCGGGTAGCTTTCAATGTTGCTCGAGTGGTTTTCTTAGCGCCCTACATATTTCCACCCCAAATATGGGTTTCTTACTGTCCAACTGCCATTCTCACCGTCATCGCTTCGACTCTGAAAGGAGATGTGTACAAAAGACCAAAGCGCTAATATCGCAAACAGGCGCTCTGCACCTACCTCATGGGCGGAGGAGCCTTCTTGCCAGCTTTGAATCTGGCCATGTGCCGTACCGTCACCCAGGACCAGCGAGGGATGAAGGCAAACTTCTACTTCGTCACCATTCCTGCTCAGTTGACGCCGTTCTGCATGATGCTTGTCTCGCTCCTATTCCCCGGCGGCTACTACAACTTCATGCTCCAGCTAATGGGCTTCCTGGCTGCCCACCTGTACGACTTCCTCACGCGGATCTGGCCCGAGTTCAGTGGAGGTCGAAATCTCATTCCGGCGCCCTCGTTTTTGTCGAGGCTGGTTCAGACCCCAAGCCTCTACCGCCGCGAGTACGGCACCGCCGTGAACAACCGCGCACTAGCGGCTGCCCAGAGTTCGGGTAGCCGTACGGGTGCTTCTCTGGGAAATGGCCCTCTTCCTGACTCGTGGAGGACGAGGGGACCCGGACGCCGTCTGGGTGACTAAGTCAGTGTAAGGAACGAGAAGTTGTACGATTAGCATCCGATACCATAACTCCAGGGCATTGCAGTTGTTTGCATTACGAATAATACTGTATTCGTCCTCTGAGTTTCTTTTTACTTGATGACAGTTTCGGAACCTAACGCCATAAACCCGCTCTCAATCAAATACAAAGGGCCTCCTTCCCAGTAATCCAAACATGACTTGTTGTCATCCGTAAAGGGTGCTCTTGCCACTACGAATTGGCATGTCGCCCTCATAATTCTGAGGATCTTCCCTCGCCGGCGCTACATGTGAGATGACCGCTTGTCCAACCAGCGGCGGCCTGTCCGCAAACCTCTCCTGGTGGAAAGCCAACGGCTGCGATATTTGCATGTTCTCGGTCTCACCCTTGTCCGCCACGGGCGTCGCATCTTGCACCGTGATTTGCGGCGGCGAGTACTTTTTTGGCACCCGCATACGCCGCACCGAGGGAATGGATATCGATGGTATCCTCGACGAGGCCTTCCGAGCTGGTGGTGGTCCCGGCGGAGGCGGCGGGATCATCGTCATAATGGGTGCCGCGGCTGTATGTGGGTGTGATTCCTGCGACCTCCTCGGCGACGGTGTCCTGGATAATGCGGCCGCCGGTGGTTGTCTGATGGGTATCGTGCCCTCCTCGCTGACGGCGTTCAGGTACGTCTGCAGAGCGTACGAGTCGGGCGTGTTCGTTTTCCGGATATTCGGGGGCGTTACTGCGCCGCCGCGGGTCGACTGACGGCTCATGGCTCGGGGAATGTAAGCCGGATGCGTCGGGAGGGCGCCGCCGAGGCCGTGATGGCTTGATCGGGGTTCAAAGTTGTAGTGTGACATCTCCCGTCCGGCTTGAATCTCCTGCTCCATCTTGTCGTAATAGTCGGCATTGTTGTACACTTGCTTTTCCTGCAGCTCGTAGTTGTAGGAGTGGACGGAGGATGACTTCTTGTGGTCCGTGATGGGCATGTAAGGGCTCCTGTTGATCGCGGTGAAGGAGCTCGCGTGGCTCCTGGGAGGTTCAGGCGCGAAGTCCGTCTCGCCTTGGGCACGCTGCTTCCGTTGGCGGCGGCAGTAGATGACAAAGAGGCAGATGGCGCCTACGAAGAGGAGGCCGCCGCCGACGGCGATGCCTACGACCGTGCCAGTGGTCATTGTCGTCGATGAAGCGCCGCCGTCGCCTGGCATTGTCGTGTTTGTGGTCGGCTCGGTGATGTTGACCGCATCAGCTGAGAACAACTGGCCAGTCAAGCCGACGAGATTTCCGCCGGCAGGCTTCTGCTGGCAGCCAGCTTTGAGAGCAATCAAGACTAAGAGCAGGGGTCAGCACGTTGTCGGGAAAGGGGCATGTTTGCGTGACACGCACAGTTCGAAAGATAGCTTTGGTCATCGCTGGACTGCAAACACATGACACAAGACCACCAGTTTGAACTTGAAAACTTGTCACCGTCGGCCGTACAGTAATCGAATGAGGTAGCGGCGTCCGGAGTGATCAGACCGGCCGACAGGGCATTCTTGAGAGGCCTGCAAGCGCTGTTGATGATACAGGGAGAGTTGATGTGCGTGACGGATTCTGGGAAGTCGAAAAGGCAAACATCTACCGCATAGCGGACATTGTCTGTCGCTGCGAGTTAGCCAGACCGATACTGTACAGGCTCCCCAAGGCCGATCCCTTACACAGAAACCACGAAGCATCGCTGGCAGCCCCCTTGGTTGCTTGGCTCTTTTGCAAGCAACTAACGCAGTTCTTGAACTTAATACCCTTGCCGGTCGAGTGGTACTGGCCATCCTCGCAAACAACTTCGGACGCGTTCGTCCCCGGTGTTGCCGTGCCGACTGTGGTTTCGTTCTGCCCACTCAAACACAATGCCGCACAGTCGGAGCCGGGTGTGACTTGGAGGCAAAGGGTGGCCGTTGTAAGCGAGAATACGGCAAGGAGATGCCACAGAGAGGAGGTGGCCATGGTCGATAGTTCAGAGGGAGGCCGCGAAGAAAGGGCGTGCGGGCGGAGAAGAGGAGGGGTTTAGATTGGGAGGAAGGCGAAGAACCTCGTCAGCATTGCGTGTCACCCTCGACGTATAGCTCGGGAGTCGTGAAGATGAGATACGGTTTCCTCGCGAGGGGCCTCAGCTAGGACGAAAGCTTTCAAAAGAGAAGCCAGAGCCCATCTTGAAGAGATTCAGCTGCGTGCATGCGGAACCCATTGCACATATATTTCCAGATTGCCAAAGGTAGTATTACGGCACGGCCGATCTCCATGCAAGACAGGCAGGCGGCTCTGCACTTGCAAGCATTGTCAAAAGAGACATTGATCTATTTTTGCTGGTGTGGGTGGTGTTAGTTGAATCCAGCCAGCAAAAGGCCACGAGATGTAAGGCCTAAGACGGGAAAGCTTTGTGGACATGCGTCTCCTCTTCTCCAGATCGCCTGGCGGAGGATTTTCCAGCCGAGAATAGAAGCCAAGACCAGAGCGGGTATACGTGAACCCAATAAGACCGCGCGTGGGGTGAACCCCTGCACATGTAATCGCGCTCAGGCTAAGACCTGACGAATGGAGGTCAAGACGACGGGTTTCCTCGGCGCCAAACACACGCACGTCTGACCGGGATGGTGAGAAACAAGAGGGATCGCGAGAGACACGGGAGGTTGAAACGGGGAAGAGAGGGGTTGAGTGGTCTTGCAGGCGCCGGCCAGGAATGCGGCCCCTTCCACGGTCCTTGTCGACAAGAAAAAGTGCAATCCGGCCATTTAGCGGCTGTCTTCCCGTCCACAGGACCCGCCGTTTGCCAGCTTGAGTCGCTTGACTGAGTTAGACTGACGGGGCGGGGAGAAATCAGACCACTTCTCGCCTAACTTAAGCTGTGGCCGAGATCGCCACACAACCAGATCTTGGAGCGGAGCACTGGTTGGCTTCCGTCTCCTGCGCGTTCTGCGTAGGGTTGACCGTGTCAGTTGAGCCTGGCTGGCAGTGTGGTTGACGTGAGGCGTGGTATCATCGACCAGGCCTTGTCCATAGGCGACTTTGGTTCGTTCCGAGTCCCGACACACACGTCAAGGCTTCATTGGTAAAGTCCGAACAAGGCGACAATGGTAATGGGCGAATGCCACACACTATCTCGCAGACACAACTCCCAAACGCGTCTATCGACCAACTGCGGCTTCGGCCAGTACATTGCCGCTGCCGCGGCAGCACACGATGCAGTCGTTACCGAGAGCGAGCCAGCGAACCAAGACAGCAGCAATCCATACCTGGCTGGCTGTCATTGCGTAGAGTTCGTGCGCGCCCGCAACGTTGTGCCAGTCTAGTCGGTCACCTGCAGGCGAATTTGCCCTGAATAGAAGCGAGGTGTGATAGTGGCTGCATAAGCCAACCACCTCCAACTTTTCGATGAGAGGGGAAGAGGGGGGAGAGGGTCACTTCTCGTCTACTATGGCGCGAACATCCTGAAAGCACGACGAGCACCACCAAACTCAACACGAGTGTTGGTGGGTGAGTTTGAGACTGAGCGTGGTATTAGCATACTGCATCTCGAACTTGCATTGCTTTCGACACCCAAAACACTCAGAACACTCTGCTCATAAGGTGCTCATAAAAGGCGCCCGCGCCCTCCTTCGATGTTAGTTGGTTGAACTCAGCTGGTATGAACGAGAAAGTCATGGCCTCGACTTGACGGGGCGGATCTCACGCAGGCTTGTCTAGCCCCAGCAGATGAGGACCGACAGCACAAGGTGGTATCTTTCCTCGTCTACCTCCACGTACATCGCTACCCTTGGCTCTACTGCTTTCCTAATCTCGGTGCAACCCGCTGATTCTCTGAGTCGGGCCTCTCCTCCGAAACCTCTCTGCGTCTTGTTCTTGTGTTCCTCCGACACAGGCACCCAAGACCAGGCTTCCTGCTTACCACCATGTCTTCGCGGTGTCTCTCACAAGTAAGGCTCTTGTATAGCTGCGCTGGACCCTTGTTTTGGAAGCCATCTTTGTCCAGACTTGCTCTGGCTTTTCTAGAAGATATCGCAGTATCTCGCAGGGAACCGGTTCATCGTGTTTCTACTGCTTTCGGCCATCGTGGCTCCTAGAAAGGCATGAATGCAAATCACCTAGGCTCCTGGGCAATTTTTCCAGGGCCTTGGCTGACTGGGCCTGCCGTCTTGAAAGCTCCATTCCCCACAAGCAGTCTTCTTGAAGCTGGTTTCTTCGTGTGTTCCTTCTTTGCTTCTCTTCAGTTCTCAAATGAAAACACGGGTAGGTCTGGCTTGTCACGTTAGAATCACATTGCCATCTGCCAAAAGAGGCTTGTGCCTGAAGTTGTGTAATCCGCAAATCTAACGGGGGTTACCTGTGGCAAAATCCCAAGTTTGGGAATGATACCGTCTGTGGCATCAGATGCCTATTCTGCGCCCCAAACCAGACACGGGATCCAAGTTTGTGATTCAATACTGCTCTATCGGGAACACGATATGGCCCCTTTTCATTTTGCGTGAGTGGTCTGGATCCAGTTTCTTGCAGAAAGGGGACCACGGAGTTGCTTCGGTGCCTCTCACCGGGCACGGGTGTACTACTCTGAACTTCTTGCACGGAGCACTCCCAGCTGCGCACGCATGGAAAGAGTGTGGTTTGCGTTGTACACTAGCGTTCATCAGTTTCCATAGCCAGGATCTCACGGATGGAAACAGCTTCATTCTCATGTTCCAGCCATCAACGATAGTAACATGCAATTTCTCATTTTGCCACGTTTTACGGGGGCGTTGGAAGGCCGACATGGACATCATCGCCTTACTTAAAGTCTCGACGGTGGTCGCGTCGATGAAAACTTCGACCCCCGCATCGCTACATCAACAGAAGCCACCGGAATATTCATCAAAAGCCAAGTCAACATGTTCAAGATCTGCCTCTTCGCCACGGCGCTGACTTTCCGCGTTCTCGCATCGCCGATCGCGTCAGTCGAGCTGGTTAAAGACCTGCGCGCCGAGGACTGGAGTCTCTTGAACTTCAAACGTGTCTGCGCCGTGGACCAGAGTTCCTGCAACTACAGCTTCCTCATCTCCGAACACGCGTCCACGAAGCCGAAATCATGCAGCTTCACCATCAATTCTGACGGTCGTCCCGCTCATCAGACCAGTTTCTCACTCGCCAAGTGCCCCGACGCGGCCGAGTACAGCATCAACGGCGGCTGGAATGACCTTGGTTTTGTGACGCTGTCGGTGATCAACGATGAAAAGAGCCTCATTTCCTGGTTCTCCTACAAGGATGATGCCCTCATGAGCGGCGTCGAGGCTGGTCCCCAGCATTCCAAGGTTTACTTTCACCCGATTCCCTCGAAGCGAGATGTTTCGACAAAAGATCACCACGAAAGCCTCGCAGGAGCCTCCGAGTGGGAGCTCAAGAACGTGGTCCGATGTAAGTTCAAACATATGAAATAACTTCTTCCCCAGTTCGCTCACAAGTGCGTAGATGTCGTCAACCAGGGAACGGACAAGGAGACGGTCGTTCTGTCCTTCTTGATTCAGAGCGGCGATATCCCTGGCGAGTACTGTTTCCTCCAGATGCCAGTGGTCCAAACCGATGGGGCGTCCACCAAAAGCTTCTTCGGTCAGCAATGCCAGGATGGGTCTCCAGACTGGGCCGTTTCTTGGGGCCACAACGAAGCCACTGATGAGGTGGTCATGACTTTGGTCAAGTAAGCAGCGTTAACGTATCCCCAATGTCCCTGGGCTAATCAAATTACAGCCAAAGCCAGCGCAGACAGGCCTGGTTCGGGTTCAACAATGTCAGCACCCACGTGTTGCTCGGTGCAAATGGACCAAACCCGACGAAGGACTTGCCAACCCAGATTTGAGGGTTTCGCTTTGTTTGTGGTCCTTCAGTGGGAGAAGATTCTCGGGCTAGTCGAACCGAGTTTGACCGGGATTTGTGCGTAACAAAATGTCTCGGAGAACGCAATGGCCGGGTATTTGTTAGCACGAATGGAAATTGTCTCGTCTTGTGCTCTGTTGCAATGATTAGTGTGGATTATGGAAAACAATCAACTCTGTGAATCTACCGTTCTTCACGTTCAATGATTACCCCAGTTGAGTCTTTGGACAGGCGATGAGGTTTCGGGTCGGCACGCTGGCGCAAAGGTAGTATTCCCGGCGATGGGACCTTGTCGATTCCCTCCATATTCGACGTTTCAAGCCAGGTTTACGATCCCACGAATGATCCCACGAATGATCCCACGAATGATCCCACGAATGATCCCACGAATGATCCCACGAATGATCCCACGAGTGAAGAAGGTAAGCCTCCGTGTCGCCGACCAGGTTCGTTCCTAAAGAATGTCCGCTGCTTGGCACTCAGCCAATCGGGAGAACATCTTACGAAGCAGCTTGATAAACGAGAGGCTGGTTCATTTTTTGGCGGATGATCACGACCCCGCTTGAACATCGACCATCCTGAAACATTCGCAGCCTGCTGCTGCCGGTTAGCTCAAGAAGGGAAAACCCTTTTGATGATTCGGGGGGTCAACGCTACCCAGACTCGAATGCAACCAAGAGGATGTCAGCAGCCAAAATGTCGACATTCACAGGAACAGAATCCAGGAGTCCGGTTCGAAATTGCAAGCCCCGAAACTATTCGAGGATCACCTTCTAATTGTTCACGTCGGAATCGATACAGGGATCGGCAACTTATGCTGCGGGCATGTCTTTTCGAGTTTCAGGTTTCTCCACTGTGACCGTTTTCTCAGCAAAAAATATCTGGTTCGGGCCCTGCGGAGTGTTCGATGCTACCACGTTACCAGCCCAGTCTGCTGTGCCGGAATTTCCGCAGTAAATGGTTTCTTTGGGCAAGCCAAGATCCAACAGGGACTTCCGAACCCCGGCACCTGGCAAGCCAGCTTTGCCTATCAGCATTCAAGCGTGGGCGGCCCTTTCTCAACTCGTCTCCCTCAGTGTGTGTATAGGTCCGGTAGTGACTGATGAAAGGGACAACGGCACTAGTGGCAGGGTGCAGATGCCCTCTTATCACTGTGCAGCTGCAACACGCCATTCGAGGCGCTGTAGTTTTCAGCCACGAGGAAGCCTTGTGCCCACCCCTACTTGAGAGAGAATAATCTCTGCTGCTCACCGCAAATTGAGAACAAAGCAAGCTGTAGGCTGTAGGCTGCAGGAGAGGAGACCACATCAGGAGTGGAGGTTACGCAAAGTTCTCTGCTTGATAGACATGGAATATGTTGGCGTTGGGGCCGATTTATTTTGAAAGACTTGGCCTTCCGACCTTCGAGGGTGACAGTGATGAAGCGGGTCGTTGGGCAGAGAAAAAGAGATGCAGCCAACGCTCCGGACGTGCGCAAGACCGCGCAGTCGTAGTTAGTAGAGCCATCGGCCTGTACCTCAGCTTACCTGCCACCAGTTAGCACCACCCGACGGCTACAAGGTACTACATACTTAGGGCATTATACCCACTAGGTAGACAATATAAGAACCTTAATACTTATATACGTACCCCTAGTTATTTAGTAGCACAACTAGGTAACGATCTACTAGTAATAAATTTGCTTTAACTAGATAATCTACTAGGTAAAAGCTACTATTAGTATCTAATAAATAATTTATTAACCTCTTATATATACCCCTTTAGCATTATTAGACAACTACTATACTATAACTACCCTATAGCTATAAAGATTAGCTATCCCGCACCTATTATATAAGAATTTAAATCTCGCTATTAGATATTAACCCTTTTAGAATATTGTCTATACATTAAAATGTTATAAATAGCGAATAGGCGAAGGTTAATACGCTTCGATTATGCTATATTAAGTGGATTCTATATTAAAGAAGGAAAAAGTCTAACTATAAGCTAGTATAGCCCTAGAAGGCTAAAGGCTCGCCTAGGGATTATATATCTTAGTAGTTATATAACCTAAAATTTAGATAGGTCTAACCTAGCGTTATAATATTACCCCCCCTTACTAGTATTACTATCTATAGTAATTAACTACTATATATATAAGTATCCCCCTTCTAATAGTTATAGTAGGGCGTTATTATTATCTATAATAGCAGGGTCTTTATCTTAAGTAGTAGCTAGAAGCTAAGCTAAGAGGTAGTTTAATAGTCTTATAATAGCTAGGTTAGTAGTATAAAAGTTCTATAGCGCTACTAGGGTATATTTAAAACTCTTAGTATTATACTAAATAGAGTTATAGTTATATCCCTTCTAGTTAGTATAATACTATAACTATTCTTAGTATTACTAGCTAGTAGTTACTTATATAACCTTATACTCTAGTTCATTATTGAACTTGAGACCGGTTAAATTGCCTGTGCAGCCTGGCTATCCTGCCTGTGTGGGGCACCGCGCCGCCCTACTTCAGCTTATTCGTAGCTTCTAATTAGCTAGATTTACTAAATAATTAACTAAGTTATTTAATAGTTTAAAAAGACTATAATAAATACGTTTTTAGCTAGTTTTACTAGTTTTACTAATTAATACCTAAATCGCTTATATCTAATATCTTTTCGATTAATACTATTCTCTCTGCCTATTGCCTAATCAGGCTAATTGCTCTAGTAATCCTATATATCCTATTCGTCTAGCCTTATCCTCTATAGGCTCGGATAGCACTCCGACCTCTCTAAGGCTAGGGAGCCTCGCTAGCAACGTTATTTTAGGTAGGCTAGCGAGGGTAATAGTAGTAATAAAAGATAGGTAGAAGGGCGATATTAATATAGCATAAAAATCGCTTAGTTTAAGAAAAATCCTAGGTTAATCCTAGCTAATAAGAAGCTGCTATTAAGGGTGGGGTAGGGCGGCGCGGTGCCCTATATAGGCAGGATAGCCGGGCTGCACAGGCAATTTAACCCGACTCTTAAACTTAATAATAAGTAATAGGGTATTAAATTAACTTAGTAGAAGATCCCTAGTAGCTTTTTAGAGCTTACTAGAATAGAATACTAAGTAATAATTATATTCTCTTAGTAGATCTAATACCTAGATTCCCTCAGGGCTAGTAGCTTTAATTAGCTATAATCTATCCTATAATATAGATAGCTTTAAGGAGTTCTCCTAGCGCTATCTCTCTATTAATATATATATAAAGTCTCTTATAGCTAGGTTATTTAATTAGTAATAGTAATTTATAATATCATTATAGTATTATTAAGCTATAGCTATTTTCCTTTAGTAATATCCTAAATATTATAGAGGTTTAATATAAGCTACTAAGTATTACCCTAGTTAATTTTTTCCTTTATTATTAAGAACCTCTATATATACTAGTCTTAGTTAAAACTTATCTATAGTAAATACCTTTATTTAATCTTAAATAATATAAGCCCTCTAATAATATTTAGTAATACTACCTAGGCGAAATCTATAATAGGGAATATTTCGCTCTAGTTATCCTAGAACTAGTTTATTTATAAGTAGAGATATTAAGTTAGATATTAGTTAAGAATTTCTATCTATCTATTAGTCTCTATATAACTTGCTATACTTAGCTATATAGTTATACTATATACTTTATAGAGCTCGTTCCAGAAGTTAGAAGTAAACTAAGGGCCGTTATTAGATATAATTATAATAGGGAAACTAGTATACTAGAAGATATAAGTATAATATAGCTAGGCGAGGTTCTATATTATAATAGTTTCATAATAGGGAAGCGAGACTATCTTCTTTAATAAGTAGTATATTATTATGAATATATTATTATACTTATATTAATTAGGTAGGTATAATATAAAGTTTATTATAATATATTCCTAGGAGTAATCTAGTATTAATAGGGGTTTTAACTTACCTAGGGGGTTATCTCTTAGCTTCTAAGCTCAATAATAAGTATAATAGTTATAAATATACTATTTAATATTAGTAGTTAACTAGGGCTAGTAATAATATTCCTTTAGAAGCTTAATAGTCTTATTCTACCCTAGGTATATTATAAGCTTCTAAATATAGGCTTTATAGATTAGCTTTATATACAAGTCCTCTTCTTTTAATACTATAAGTCTTCTATTTATAGTTAAGAGCTTATTATATATACTCTAGCGCTCCTTCTTAGTAACTATAAGTAATCTTAGTACTTAAAGTAATAATATATTAGGTTTATAATTTAACTAAAGGATCTATTTAACTAGGAGGTAGCCTCTTAGCTTATTCTCTAGCTTTAGGGTATTAATAGTAGCTATAGGGGTACTTAGAGCGGCTTTTAGTAGCTAGTATAGCTTATTTATAACCTCTAGGGATAGGTAGTTAGGTAGTAATAATACCTAAGTATAGTTTAATTTATAAATAGCTTATTAGGTTTAGAGGTCCTTATTCTTCTATAAGAGGGTATTAGCTAGTATAGTTTTATACCCTAGGTAGTATTAGATATAGAAATTAAAACTAGCTAAGATACCTAACTAGTAGGCTTAGCAGATATTTAGGAGCTATTTAGTTATAAAGTGGATATAAGGGACTAGGTACCCAGACCGGAGAAACCGGAGACGCTTCAGCTACTATAAGCCGAAGGGATAGAGAGGCCTATAGGTCTAGGGTATAGAACCCTTATAGCAAAGACTTAGCGAATACTTACTAAAGGCTAGAAACGAAGGATCTTAGAGGAAGTAAATAAAAATAGCGTAATAAGATAGATCCTACCTTTTAGGTGCTTCTGCTATTAGTTTAATCTAACTATAGCTCTTAGCCCCTTAATACCTTTATAATTCTTTTGCTTCTACCCTGCTTTAGGAAGGTTAATAATAATAATAGTACTATATACCTAAGCAACGCCTATTAATTAGGCTAAAGAACCTACGCCTAATATTTACTAAGAGCAGAGCGAAATAGCTTATATAAACCTTTATAAGGAAGCTAACCCTAGCGAGCAATTAGAAGATAATATAAGCTAATAAGGGGAGGTAAGAAGCTATGCTTTAAGCGAGGCTAGGAGCTCCGAAGAGAATAGGCTACTTATGCTAAATGCTCGCTATGTAGATACCGAGCATATATAGGAGAATAGGGTATATAAGACCCCTTCCTATAAACCGGATAGGCTAATAGGCTAGATATCTATAGCTATAGCTAATAGGCTAGCCTAAGCTAGAGGGCTAGATAAAGCAACTAGCTAAGTACTAATACAATAGATTATAACTATAATAGCTAACTAATAGGAGCTAATTACTACTATATTAAGCAACTAAACTCCTGCTAAGCAATCGCCTAAGGTTTATAAAAAACCCCTGAATTATAATATAGTATGCCTTACTAGCAAATCTACTAGTATAATAAGGGAAGATTAGCTCGTTATAGTTAAAGAGGCTTATAAGCACCGCCCTAGCTGCTCTAATAGCTAGTATATCTAATAGGCTCTGAGTATAATAGAGTATACCCTATAAATAGAATAGCGGAATTATTAGCAAATGCTCGTAGATAAGTTAGGGAACTAGATAGACCCTAAATAGGAAGACTTTAGAATTTTTATAAGAGGATAGTATATTACGCCCGAGCTCTAAGAATAGAACTATTATAATACTCTAAGATAGTACCGCTAGAAGGATAATAAGAAACTAATTATATATTAGGCTCGATAGGAGTCTATTAATCGAGCACTTAGCGAGCTGAGCACTAGTAATATAAAGGTATACGCTTTCTTTTAGGGCCTTATTAGAACCCTAAAGGATAAACTCTTTAAGTAGGATATTAACTATACTAATATATATACTATCACCCTATATATATAGAGATTATAGGAGATTATAGAAGGGAGATATAGGGGAACATCCGCTAGCTATTCTAAGTTATATAAGCAACTATACTTAAGCTCTCTAGACTACCCTTATAAGAGCAGCTTATAACCCCCTAAGTCGATAGACTTAAGGGATTGCTACCTAGAGACCCTATCCTAGAATAACCGCTTAGCAGATGCTCGCATAACGCCTAGCGCTAGTAATATATCTACTAACTCCCGGGGACCCTAATGCTATAACTATAAGAAGTATGGCTATATCTCCCCTAACTATACCGAACCCCGTGCGTAGCTAATAGGTAGTAATTAGAACCTAAACCTAAGGCGGGGTAGAATAAGCACGATTATAATACCTAGCGTAACTAATACTAAAGACTTAGGAAACGAGTAGGCGTAGATATAACCCCGAGGGGTATTACGCTAGAAATCACCTTAGTTCTAGTAGGATAGACTATTAAGGGATAGGTGTTAGCACTCTAAGCATCTAGCGAAGTCAAACTAGAGGTTAATATAGATACCTATATAGTAGTAGATATTATATAAGAAGACCTTATCGAGAGACTCTAACTAAAGGAGGCTACTACTATTATAGCTCCTAAATTAATAGATTTCTAGGGAAGGCCTATGCTTATAAGTAAGGTCTACTAGCTTATATTCTTCCTTATAGATAATTAGAATTACTTATAGAAGATTCGCTAGGCTTTTCTTATAAGCCCTCGCCCTAAAGGAGCAGGAGATATCCTTCTATCTAACGACTTAATAGGATAGGAAGGTATCTATATAGATACCTGTATATATACCTAGTTATATAAACCCCTCTCGCTCGCTAAGCTAGAGGTAATTATCTAAGAGATTATAGAGAATAGCTAATAAGAGTATATTATATACCTAATAAGCGCTATAAGCTCTAATAAAAAGGATATAGAGTCCTTAGGCGAAGACTCGCTAGATAATAAGCAGGAGAAGAAGATTCCTAGGGAACTTTAAGATTTTACTAATATTTTTAATAAGGAGAATATAAAGAAAGTTCTAAAGCTAAAGGGAGTAGTATACTATATCGAACTAAAACCTAGCAAGGAACCCCTATATAAACCGATATACCCTATATTAGTAGAGTAGTTATAAATAATCGGTAAGTATATCCGGGATATAGAGGCAGCAGGCTATATATACTACTTAACTAGCTCTATAAGAGCACTAGTGCTATTTATACCTAAGAAAGATAGAAGCTTATAATTATATATAGACTATAGGGGATCAAATAAAATCATAATAAAGAACTATTATCCTCTACTACTAATTAATAAGCTTCTAGATAGGCTCGCTAGAGCGAAGTTTATTTCGAAGATTAACTTAAGCAAAGCATACTACTAAATTGCAATTAATAAGGCAGATAGGTAGAAAATAGCGTTTAGAACGCAATATAGGCACTTCGAGTATATTATAATGCTATTTAGGCTTATGAATACCCTAGCAACTTTTTAGGCATATATTTACCGAATACTCGCTAACCTTCTAGATACCTACTATATTATATACCTAGATAATATTCTAATCTACTTAGATATAAGGGAATAGCATACTAAGGACTTTTATACTATCCTATACTACCTAAGGGCTACTAAGCTATTTATAAAACTAAAGAAGTGCGACTTCTACTAAATAGAAGTAGATTTTCTAGGGTTCTATATTACCTAAGATAGCATTAGGATAGACCCGGATAGAGTCTGAGTAGTTGCTAAATAGCTAGTACTAAAGTCTTTTAGAGATATCTAAGTATTCCTTAGTTTCTATAACTTTTACTATAAGTTTATTATAAGATATTCTTATATCATAGCCCCTATAACTAGCGCGCTCAAGGGAAGCTAGAATAGCACGAAGTCAGGAGCCTTCGCCTAGATAGAGGAGATATAGATTGCATTTAAAACACTTCGGAGAGTATTCGCTAAAGCCCTAATACTAAGATACTATAACCTAATATTAGAAACTAGGGTTAAGACTAATATATCTACTTAAGTAGCATCTAGTATGCTTTTATAGAAGCATAATATAGTTTAGCACCTAGTAGCCTTCTAGTTAAGGAAGCTCTTAGATATAGAGAAGCGCTAGGCTATAGGGCAATAGGAACTCCTTGCTATTATAGAAAGTTTAGATCACTAGGCGTAGTACCTATAAGGACTCCCTGAGAAATTTATAATACTTATAGACTATATAGCGCTAAAAGGAGTGCTTGCTATACCTACGCGGGATATTTATAAAAGACTCGCGCAATAGGTCTACTACTTATTAGCATTTAGCTTTGAAATCTAGTATAAGTTAGGGGTTATTAATCCAGTAGATAGACTATTATAATGCTCTAACTACGTAGTAGAAGATACTAAGGTGGATAATATACTTCCCACCCTTAGAAAGAAACTTAGGCTTATTAGCTAGCTTTTAGCAAATATTTGCTAGTATATTACTAAGCTTAAAGGAACTATAGTAGTTATAAGAACTTATACCCGAGCTATCCAGCAAAGCATATGCCTTCTTATAGCTCTTTTATTATTCTAGTTAAGGGGGAATTTAGTATTATACTTATTAATGAGATCGCTTATATTAAGTAATAGGGAGTCTCTTTATTCCTAGGTATTATCTTTTGCTATAAAGCCTTTCTATTAGATAAGGTATTTAATAGTAGGTTTGCAACTCCTCTATAAGACTCTTTATTTAATAATATAGTCAAGTTCCTACTCCTTACTACTATTAACCTTAATAGGCTTTAATAGCTAAGTCTTGTAATTAAATAGGTCTTCTCCCTAGGCTAGCTTATATAGCTAGGCTATAGAGAGGATTAGATAAACCTGCTAATACTTAGGAATATCTACCTCATAGGCGAGAGGACTAATAACACGCTTAATTCAGAAGGGTCCTATCTATCTAGAGGTCTATTTACTATTATATTATCCTAGTAAGTAGAATCCTTTGCTAAGTTATATCTAGACTTCATCCCCTTTATTAAAAGTTATATTAAAGTAGTAGTTATTATATCTCTCCTTATACGAGGTATTTGCTATATTAATAAGTAGTAGTACCTCCTTCTAATATATCTCCCTAAGGATAGTAAGGCTTTTAGTTATAGCGCTCGTTTATATAACTATATCGAGGATACTTTATAGCTTAAATCCGAGCATAACCTCATTTAGTAATTATCTAATTATAATAGATAGGGAGTTATTAAGATTATACTATAGGGCAGGTAGTATATTAGTCTATAGTATATTAGGGGATTTAGATATATAGAACTATATCGCGATTTTAGTAGTCTAGTTTATTCTTTCGCTCTACCTATCCGTCTAGGGGTAGTATGCTATTAAGAGGAGGAGCCTAATATAAAGGGCGTTAAATATTATATGCTATACTATAGAGATAAACTTAGGATCCTAGTTACTAATAATATAATATAGAATTCCCTAGTCTAAGAGGAAAAATATATAGAGTAGGACTATTACCTATTCTTTTGCTCTATAGGTTAAATATCCTATGAGGAGGATTATCTTCTTTGAGAATTTATATATTATTATTACTAATATATCTAACTCCGGGAAACCTAGCAGGGCATAGGGACTTCTATAGGATAGCACCTTAGGTATATTAGTAACGAAGTTAATAGTAATAGTATTATAATGGATATCTATAACGGGGATAGGTTATAGCTATCCTAGTAGCCTTTAATAATCGATTTAATTCTCTTTGCACTAGTTATAGTAGGCGATATATTATCTTATAAGTAACTTCTTATTATAAAACTAAAAAGTCGATATTTCTGCTATTATATAGTCTATACTAAAGTAGTATTTTTTATTATAGCTAAGGCGGAGAATTGCAAGTACTAACTTATATAGGATATAGAGTCTCTAGGTGCTATTAGTAGCTATATAAAGGATAAGCCCTTCTAGTAATAGACTCTAAGGAGTTATTTAATAGCGTTTTAGAGCCCTCCTAGCAGCTCTAGCGCTATTTTCCTTAGTAGTAGTATTAAATAATAACTACTACTTACCTAGTTCCTTCTGCTAGGATCGGAGTTATTTAAGAATTTTGCTATACCTCGTGTTATTAGTATAATTATCTATAATCTTAGCGATAAAGTCCTCTAAAATGCTCATAGTTATTTCCCCTATTACTCTATAGGCTTAGGACTTCTTAGCTAACTAGTTAACTATGCTTATAAATCCTATATCGTTATTATTATTATTACTATAGGTTATTTCCGCGAGAACGTCGCTATCCTCAAACCTATCGGCTTAGCCTGAGGCTATAGGCAATAGTAGGCATAAGAGGGTATTAGGGATAACGTTAAGCTTCCCTAGTATATAGGTAATATTGAGGTTAAATTGCAATAGGTAGTTCATAGCGCTCATAAGCTGCAGGTTAGCCTTATTAAGGTCTATAGTCCGTAGCAAGGTATATATAAGAATTCCCTTTATAGCTATATAATCTATGAGAATTTGTATAGGATGCTTATTAGATTATACGAGCTTATAGAGCTTTTTTATAGCCTATACTACTACTATTACCTCTACCTCTATAGCGAAATATCGCTTTTCTAAGGATAATATAACCTTAGATAGAAAAAGTACTAGTTAGATGTAGATTTATATAATATCTTTGCTATATATATTAGTACTATTCTATAGGATACCTAGTTAGAATACTATAAGCCTAAAACTGCTTTTATAGGCATCGACCTTAAAAAATATAGGCTTATTTAGGTTATAGTAGTATCTTATAACCTAGTTATAGAGATTCTCTTAGAGGGCATTCTATACCTCTTGCTCGCTTAGTATTAGCTCGAGTAACACCTTTTAGACCCTCTTTATTCAAACTGATTTTAATAGACTATTAGGAAGCATATTTTTATTATAGAGTTTCGTAATAAGACGGGTCTTTCTATCCTATAGTAGCATTATAATAATATTATACTAGGGTATATTATATTATAGCTATCTAGCTATTCCAAGGTATCTCTCGATATTATAGAGAGTTTTTGGGAAGCAGAGGTTCTTAAAAGCTATAATCCTATCCTCTATTTATTTAATATTATTAGTATTTATAATATAGCTAAGGAGTCTTACTTCAGGAAACCCTGCAAAGGACTTCTTAGGTTTAATATAAAGGCGGTTATTCTTAAAGATTTTGAGGATAATATTAATATACTAGAAATAATCCTCGTTATTATTGCTAAAGATAATAATATCGTTGATATATACTCGAGTAAAGTGCCTATAGTTATATAGGAGGCGATCTATAAAACGCTAGGCATAAGCTAGCAAGTTCTTAAATCCTATAAGAATAACGTTAGAAACCTCGATACTCCGGGGACTTATTACTACTATCCTATTGCAGTATCTTAAGTAGATTAGTAGTTAGTAGAAGAACCTAGTAGCGTTAAATATTATTATATATTTCTTCCCTCTGAGGGCATCTATTATATTATCCTAGTTAGGAAGCAGGTATATATCTAGGATAGTAATTCAGTTAAGAGGGCAGAGGTTAATAATAACCCTGCCTTTTTTCATACTATTAACTACTTGCTATATAACAAAGAGCAGATAGATAACTAGGATTAGCCTATCACCCTATACCATCTTGCTATCAGTATGCATCTTACTATAGATATTCTTAATAACTTCGAGGTCTTTAGCGCTAAGGGGGTAAGGCTTTACTATAGCCTTCTGGTTTTGCTACCCTTTAACAAGCTTAATATATATATATTAGTTATCTAGCATAGGTACGATCCCCTTATCATAGTATATATCTCGGTTATTAAGGATTTCCTTAAATCTACTAGCAAAAACCGCATCCTAATTGTAGATCTTAACTCTATCCTTGCTATATATAACTAGGATATCTTTTAGCTTAGATATGCTATAAGATAGAATATTATCTGCTTAACGAAGCGGTCCTAGGCTAGATTTAGCAAGCAGGGTTATAAACTACGCGCTAGCTGCTATATTACCTATAGCCCTATCGAATTCAGATTGTGAGAACTAGCACGAGTTTGATTCTCCTCCTATAAGGGTAACGATATCTGCGTAATTAATGAGGTTAGCTATCTCCTCTACTTCTATCAGGATAATATAGCCTAGCTGCTAGCCTCTTAGGACTATTATTAGTCTATTTATTATATTTTATATAAGGATAAGCTTAGGGTTATCTACTATAACTATTATATTAACTACGCCTCTATAACTAGATTGAAACTACTAAGTATTAGAGCCTTGCTAGCTTAACTTAGGGAGATTAATAAAGCTAGTAATAATAAATATATTACTCTATAGGGGAATAACTATAGTATAGGCGTTATTAACTCGTCTAGTTACTAAATACTATCTCTTAAACTAAACTAGATACTATATTCTATATACTAAGCGGAACTTAACTATACTATTATTAAAGTTTATAACTAGCCTGTAATCTTTATAGAATAGTATTCCTAATAAAAGATTCGCTCTAAGAGTATTTATAACTCTAGCTATAATAATAATATAGCTATAGATCTCTATATTGCTAATAGTACCTAGGATATAGAAGTTAAATATAACCTGCTCTATTACCTAAAAGGTTAAGTCTACTGCGTTTATCTTCTATAGTTCTATTATTTAAAACATAGGATTCCGCATAAAGCATAGCACCTAATTCCTATTAACTAGAGTTATTAAGGCGCCTATATCGATATAGACTTCCTCTAGGCTAGCTATATTATCGCTTTTTATATTAAAGCGGAGATATATCTATTTAACTAGTATTATTCGTTTCACTAGTTTTACCTAGGCGTTAATAATTTAGTTTTTCTTAAGTAATACCTATGCGTTATTCGCTAGGGGAATTGCAACGAGACCTGCGAAATTTATTATATTATTAATATAATATATAGCAGAGTTTATAACCGAAGTAGTTAGGGAGATTGCTAGCAGGCTTCTCGCTATAACTACGATATCCGTTATCTAGCCCGCTATTTCCTCTTTGCGCGGTTGCTCCGATAGGGCAGCTAAGTCGTAGGGGACTTCCTGTATATCTAGTAGTATATAGCTGCTATTAACGAGGTTATTAATATTATAGTTATTATTATAATCCTCCTATATATAATAAGCGTCTGAGTTAGTCTATCCCGGTCTATTATATTTTATATAACGTTAAAAACATAGGTTTCTCTATAGCTAGTTCTATAAGTAGCGATCTTTCTAGTTTTAATAGTTATTAGAGCGCTAGAAGCATTACTAAGGTTAATAACGTTATTAGGGTTGCAGATTATTATGATTATCCCGTTAGAAGTCTCGGTTATTCTATTATCCCTTGTTATTAGTCTATATTACGTTATCGGATTCTTCTGCTATATAGTTAATGCTAATTAGCGCCTAGAGTCTGCGCTAAACTGCCTTACGTTTTTTCTTAGTTATATTAAGGCAATCCTCGAGAGTATTACTAGTAGTTAGTTTATCCAGGAATTACTAAAGCTCTAGGTTAATTATATTATAGAAGATTATTAATAGCTAGCTAACTATAGATATTAGTCCTATCTATACTTTGCTATATTTAAAATAGTTCTAAGTAAAGTTATAAATATCTTTATCTCTCTTAAGGTCTTCTATAGTAAACCTATATATAGCAATCTATTAGATAGACTATTATTAGGTTAGTATAAAACGTTTCCTAATAGCATTATATAGGGTATAATATCCTATATAGAGGTAGTTCTATTATTTAATTAGCCCGAGTTAATATTCCTACTAGCTAAGTGCTTTTCCTTATAATAGAGAGCTCTAATTCTATATAATCTCTAAAGCTATAGCTAGGCTAGTGGTTTTAATATCTAGGCTAGAGATCTATAGATCTATCTCCTTATAATATAGAATATCCTAGTTATAAAAAATAAGCTCTATGCTATATTTCTTATTAATATCTAGCTAAAAAATACTATATTATTAGGTAAATCTACCTTCCTATTAAGTTCCTATAGGCTATAGCATCCTAATATTAGCCTCGAGCTAGCTAAATACTCAAAGGAGTAAAGCCTCGAGACCCTAGGCTAGCAGCTCCAGGTAGGGCCCCTAGAATAATAATAAAAATATTAGTAATAGCGCTAAATTCTATTATAATAGCTAGGTCCTCCTTATTAATAGGTCCTATTTTAGCAGACCCGTAGTAGTATTATAAAGAATTTATAGTATTTTATAAATTTTTTGCTCTAATAATCCTATAATAGTATCTTTTAGCGCTATAACTCGTAGTTCGGTTTTTTTTTTACTCCTATTATAAATATTATCTATTATAGCTCTTGCTTTAATAAGAGGTCCTAGGGGTTTAATATCTAACTAGCTAGACTAGATAGGAGTTATAACTCTTTTATCTCTTAGGGGCAGAAGGGTAATTCTCTCGCTAGCTCTATAAAGGCTTTCTTCTC